>JANHJO010002931.1:112051-133441 GCA_032468235.1 Pseudoxyrhopus heterurus
CCCAATAAATGCTCTGTCCTGCACATCGGAAAAAACAATCAGAATGCCAAATACAAATTAGACGGAAGTGATCTCGTTGATGATCCTCACGTTGTCAAGGACTTAGGAATTCTCATCTCAAATGATCTAACACCTAAAGCTCATTGTAACAACATTGCCAAAAAGGCTTTAAGAGTTGTTTGATCTAATATTGCAAAGCTTCTTCTCTGGTAATGCTGTACTACTAACGAGAGCATACAAAACCTTTGCCAGACCAATTCTCGAATATAGCTCATCCATCTGGAAGCCACACTATATATCGGACATTAACACAATCAAAAGAGTTCAGAGATACTTCACAAAAAGAGTACTTCACTCCACAAATTGCAATAGAATTCCTTACACCACCAGACTAGAAATTCTGGGCTTAGACAGTCTTGAACTGCTTCGTCTTTGGTCAGATCTAAGCATAGCCCATTAAATAATCTGCTACAATGTCCTACCTCCCAACGACTTCTTTTCCTTCAACCACAATAATACACATGCAAACAATCGATATAAACTCAAGGTAAATCGCTCCAGACTTTATTGCAGGAAATATGACTTCAGCAACAAAATAGTTCATGCCTGGAATACTCTACCTGACTCTGTTCTTACAGCCTCAAACCCTCACAGCTTCAACCTCTTACTGTCCACTGTGGACCTCACCCCTTTCCTAAGTGGTCCATAAAAGGGGCGTGCATAAGCGCACCAGCGTGCCTACCGTCCCTGTCCTACTGTTACTTTTATTTACTTATATATACTTCCCTTGTTAATGTTTATGTTTTTCACTCAATATATCTATATATGTTTTGACAAAAAAAAAAAAAGCCTGACACCTTTTTTTGTGGGGTCATTTATATGTCTTCCTACTGTAAGCCTGGGTGTTCAGTGACCCATTTGGCTTTAGTTATTTAGTCATTTAGTTACATAAAAAAGGTTAAAATTAAAAAGGGCATATAAAGCAAAATATTTCTGAGGGCAGCACCCCATAAATTCTATACTTTGCAAAATAAAACCAGGTGAAACCTAATCTCTCTTTTAGAAGGCACCTGGCTGCCCTGCTGATAGTTAGACTTCAATTTCAAGGTATTTCAGCAAATACTGGCTCAAGAATTTTGGAAGTTGATTCAAATAGCATACAGATTGGGAAAAGCTGTATGAAAGCATATCAAGGCTTTGGGATTTCTTTTATTTTATTCCATATTGCTATGCTACAGTTGGTATTTGTGTTTATGACAACTTACAAATGTATTGCATGGGACTATCTACTAATGCCTTAGCCTCTTCTTACCGTAACACCATCATGTAGAGAGGGTTGTGAGATAGACAGGCAATCAATGCAGAAAATGAGATGATGAATATAACAGGCAACAACAGATGGGCACAGCTAACAGAGCAAGATCCAGTCTTTGCTGAAGATTGTCCATTCTTGGTGGAGATACAGGAGCAATTTGTGTAGATCTAGTTGAAAGAAAAGAAGGGAAATCAATCTCAGGAAATCAATTCACTTCAAGATCAGACCATAGCTCAATGGTAAAGCATCATATTCATAAGTACCCAGGTTCAATCCCTGCATTTTCTAGTTAAAAGTACAAATGTTAAGAAAACCTCTGTCCTAAATGCCCAACTGCTCAGAATGTACAACACTGAATAAGCAAATAATTTGATACAATTTAAATCAGTTCCCAGTGATTCATGACTTAATTACTTCATGGCCAATTCACTGTTTGACTGCTGAGAGAATTGTGGGTATATGTTTGAGGGAAAAGGAAGTTTAGTTGTAATACTAACACTAGTAACTCTAGTGTTGTAGACATTGTATGCACATTTAAAATTATATACTGATATTATATTTGTGACCTACTATTCTGAAACTTTAGAGCAGGAATTAATAAATACAAATACCCAAGCAGATAAATAAATTTAAAAGTACAGTGCTGATACTGCATCTTAAGCAATTAGCTTTGATCACAATTTTTTTTTTTTAAAATAAAGCAGGACTTCTAAAGCTAACTTAGATTTTACCTTCTGCACTTTTTGAAAACCCAATTAATAAACAGCAGACATTATAAGAAAGCTGTTTAGCACATCAATATAAAATCTGTGTTCTCAGCCGTATAAAAAAGTAAAGGTTTCCCTATCAGTCATTTCTGACTCTAGGGCACGGTGCTTATTTCCATTTCTTGGCCAATGGAGCCAGCATTGTCCAAAGACAATTTCTGTGATCATGTGGCCAGCATGACTATACGCCAAAGGCACACTGGAAGGCTGTTACCTTCTCACTGAAGTGGTACCTATTAATCTACATGCATTTGCATGCTTTTGAGTCCACAAATTATTATATACTGTAATTTTTATTATGAGAAGAAGGAAATGATTAAATACATGGACAATAAACATATTTTCAATACTTTAATTTACTGATCTGATGCTAAATTTTAATTTAAACAACAAAATCAACTGTTCTGGCCTGATCCATTTTTAAGTGAAGTGTCTCTTCTGACCATACGCCTCAAAATTTAAATACATCTCCTGGACTGAAAAAAAATGTTTACTTCTGTTTGAGAGTAATTATGGAGTGTGATGAGATATTGAAGAAATTGATTTTTCTTAACTAAATAGAACAGGATTCATATTAAACCTGGGGGACATTAAAAAGCTAGTTTTGTTTTGATACTACTAGTAAAGCCATCTTACTGTACTATCAATTCATGTATTTTTTATTATTTATGTTGAATATTTCTTTAATTTTTTTTTCTTGAGAAGTATATTTTTAAACAATAAATATATTTAGTAAGTAATAATAATAAATAAGTATATTTTAAAATAATCAGAATTTAAACTGAAATTCTCTGTATGAAAAGCACATATTCTGAGTAATGAATCCTGCTCTAACACTATCATTAAGGAGAAAGCACTTGAAATTCCTGTAGGCATATTGCCTTCCTTATCTACGAGTGATTTGGCCATACTCCCACCCTGTCTATATGATGAGTGCTAGATAGATTTGAATCCACTCTGCATCCTTAACCTCTTACAATTCCAGATGTTGAAGAATTAGAGAAGAAACTAGTACAGCCCGCGTGACAGGGAGAGAGGTACTCCACACCATCATCTCCGCAGACTGGATGGAAGAGATACTTTGAGCAGGAGCAACGAAGGTTACATGGATCCTGTTCTGGGGAACTTGATGTACTGCCAGAAAAAAAGGAGACAAAATAACATGGAACCAATGAGTTAAATATGTTTTCTTGAGTGGACTGGTGATTCCCAGCCTGTTATTGCTGGGTTCTTGCCATCTTGAACCTTGGCCTATTGCCATCTGAAGGTATTGCTAATGTTGTTTAGTTAAATCATATACAATTATTACATATGCAAACGTGTAGATATTTTGGGGAGCAATTCATTTGATTCCTGAAATATCATATATCCGACATAAGCCTGTCAGTAGACATCAAGTGAAAACCAAGGGGAAAAATGTCAAAATGATATTGGAATTAAAATGGAAAAGCTTCTTAAGGCAAAAGTACATTCTCAAGGCAGAATTGCATTCTTACAATTCTCTTTTTGAATTGGATCCCTCATTCCCCCAAAATTATGAACTCTTGACCAACAACAATTTAACATTATGAATCAATGGAACACATTACATAAACTTTCTCAAGAACTAAGAGCAGAGCCACTTTCATTATAAGCACAGATCATATATTCTATCAGTGAGCATTTATCTTTCTAAAATATAATAGGAAATGCTTACTAAATATTGGGATTTGCTTGAAACTCTTCTGGGAAAGAGCTTATAGTCTTTTGAATGAACAAGACTTCCATCATTTTAGCTTCTCTATGCTCAAGTTCTTGAATGGAAGTGTTAATGAAAACTGATACAGGTAGTCCTTGACTTACAGTCATTCATTTAGTGACCATTCAAAGTTACAATGGCACTGAAAAAAGGGTCATGACTATTTTTTATACGATCATTGCAGCATCCTGTGATCAAAATTCAGATTCTTGGCAATTGGTTCATATTTATGATGGTTGTAGTATTCTGGGGTTATGTGATCACCTTTTGTGACTTTCTGATAAGCAAAGACAACAAGGAAGCCAGATTCACTTAACAACCATGTTACTAACTAACAGGTACAGTGATTCACTTAACAACTATAGCTGTAAAATGGGGCACAATTCACTTAATAAGTATCTTGCTTAGCAACAGAAATTTTGAGGTCAATTGTGGTCATATGTTGAGGACTATCTGTATTGCTTTTATCTCTCCAAATAGTTTTAAATGAATAATTTGGAGCTTTTTGCAATATTATAATGTAAGAACAGCTCTACTAAATTGGGCCAAAAATTCATGTGAGTAGTTTACCATGGGAATGACTGCGATACTCATAGGCAGAGCATGGACACTAACTCTCTTGCTGGTTATCTCAAAGCAATTTGCATTAACTGCCTTCATGTCCTGGAACTGGGAAGACCAACTTAGCCATCCTAACTGACAGTTGTAGCTATCTTTTCCCTTTACTTATCTTTTAAAGCCATCTAAAATAGTGGCAATTCCACCTAATTCCATAACTTAATTATGGGTAGTCTGAATATGTACTCTATGGAGAAGAGTTCACCCCAAATATCACACAGTGCCAGTGATATGGCTCCATAACATGCAGGAAGGAGATGTGTAAGCATCATTGGAAAACAAAGGAGATTGTTTTGGTGATATCCCTGCCCAAAATGATTCAGCAATATGTAGATTTCACAAGTCAGAATAGCAAAAACAATAAAACCACAACAAAACACTGGCTAACAAATCCGTTTCAGAGTTTATTACTAAATTCAGTCAGCATATTTGTTATATAAGGAGGAATGAAATAAATACAAAAATAAAAAAGGAAATAGAAAGAGAAATTGTCAATTCAAAGAGAAATCCATGTGCCATGATTTTATAGCACTATGTTCTAGTTGCCACAGAGTACTGCTGGAAGAATAGAGCATATTACCTGGACAGATGAATTCCAGCCACGGTCTGTGAAGAGCAGCCCATAAAAAACAGAGGAAGATAGCAAAGGGTGGAGAAAAGTAACACTACGATGGTAAAACGTGGGATGGTTTTGAGTGAGAAAGCAAAACGTTTCATGATGAACCCTCCAAAGAGCATCCCTAGGGCAGCTGAAGGTAAATTCACAGATCCTACAAAGGAAAGGAAGGGGTTGAGTTACAAATCCTTAACCATTAGAAACAGTGCTACACAACTGAAGACAAAAATCTCTTGATGGAAACAGGATGGAATCAGTCTTAAAATTGGTACAGAAGGGATTGCATGTTCTTTTTGCGTAATAAAAACATTATTTTTATTGTGAGGATCGGATAATCAATTCTGTTTCCTACTATTGCACTTTGAAATTACTATTGGGATTTTTTTATCTGCATATAAATCTGAAGGAATCCTGCATCTTGCACACTAAAAATCCAGCAAAAGGTAACAATTTCTACAGGAAAGGCAACTGCAAACATAGGAATGGCAATTCTTTTGCAGAGGACTTCATTTGGGTTTTCACACGCTAAACTGTTGGTTTGCCTCTTTAACTCTTTTCAAAGGAAGAGAAAATACATGCAGGGATTTTTGTTTTAAAGACGTGAAATGGAGGCCTTAAGGTTTTGCAAATTAAAACATTCATGCAGTACCTTCAATCCCACTTCATAAAACTTAAATGAGTAGATAAATATTGATGCTTTTCACTTAAAAAATGTCTTGGGGAAAGTACAGGTGGTTGCTGTAAGCTGCAGGCAACCCTTGCATGTAAACCAGGGAAAAAATGACATTGTCTCCTTCCAACATAACATTCTCAGTGATGGGGAAAACAGTGAACATGCTCCTGTCATTAAAAGAGTCCTAGTTCACTGCTGCTACATGGCAAAAGAGGAGCAGTACTGAGTCAATAATTTTTTTCACAGTAACAGGAACAGCAAGAGAACCTTAGGCTCTAGCCTCCTATACAGTATCTATTTGCTGTATAGAAGAACATTTAATTTATCATAGGAATATTGAGTTACAAGGGGTCCTTGGTGCTTTTTCAGGTAGGTTGTTTTCTTGTAGGTGTTTCATTATCCAAACTAGGTAACCTCATCATTGCTAGGAAGAAGTGAGCATCAAAGACCCCTCATTTCAACCCTGAGCTAGAAATATTTTCTTTTATTGATATTGAGGTATTTTATCCATTTAATTCAAAGTGCCTCTTAACTATTTAACGCAGCAACACAGGCCTCAAAGGTAGAGTTGCACAGCCACTATATCTTTTTAAAAAAAAATAACGAACGTAAGTATAAAAGGAAGGATTTTGGATGGATTGACAAGTAGAATGCGTAGAAATGCTTGATAGTCACCTGCAACCATTATACCGCAGATGAATTCAGAGCAATATTCTCGGTGAGATAATTTTTAATGCAGATATAAAAAAGCATGGTTTCAGCCTGACATATTTTAAGATTTATCAAATCAAGTTGTGCTTCAACTTCTAACTAATTTTCATTGCCCTCAATTTAGTATTGTTAACAGATATTAGTTAACAGATATTTGATGGTACATTGTTGGCAACTCACAGAAGATTATTATTGTTAATTTTTCTATGCCTTCCAATTTCTCAGATTAGGTTTTCAATCTCAATAATGTGGTTGTTCTCTGGTGCATTACCGGATAAAATGAATATGGAGACCATAGCTAAACATTCTGTTTAAGTAGCCAGTGCTTTGTTCTTAGAAAGCCTCAACCATTAGCTTAAATTAGATGAGTTATTCTAGTTTTCTCACCAATGAGGAAGTTAGCATAAGAGGAGGTAGCACCAAATTGTTTTTCCAGGTACTTGTTGAGGAAGGTAGAGAGACCAGCAAGAATAGAGGAGAAGCTGCATTGCGTCAAGACCAACAACATGAAGAGTGGATTGAGGAGCAGTCTTAAGAAGCCTTGCGGGAACTCTGAAAATAAAAATAGAAGAGTTTGAAGAATAGAAAGAAAAGGAAAAGGGCTTCAGGACATGGGTACACCGAAAGAATTATGATAGCATCTTATTAAGGATGGCAGTTGCAACAAGAAGACCAATTCTTAAGGTAGGTCTACTTGGCGTCTATTCTTAAAGATGCTGATGTTGTCCTAGACTAAGGTTCCCCAATCTGATATTCTTCAGATGTATTTAACTAGCTGAAAATGTAGGGTTGCAGTCCAACATATTTGGAAACCACTAGACTGGGGAAGACCGGGCTTGATTGATTTAGGCTTTAATGGCTTTCTGCTAAATGCTCATGGGAAAAAAAGACAAGAGCTCTTTAGAATCTTTTTTCCCCTCTCTGTCTCCTTTCCCCTCTATCTGACAATAGTTCAAAAGAGATATGTAAGATAAGTAACACAGGTAACATTTACTCATACTTTCACTGTCTTATGTTCAGAGATATCTCTGAATTGGAGCCTAAGAGACTTAAGTCTAAAATTCTCAAACTGTTAAGGCACATATATCATTCAGAGCTGTATTCCTCTACCTTGTGGACTTTTCTCTATGCTCATCAAGTAAAAGTCAACAAGAAAAATCAATATCAACAAAGTATAAAATTACTTTTGGAAAGCAAGCGTTGGATGGGAAGAAGGAACCAAGGTTATAGAGTAATCTCTAAGATTAGCTCTCTATATCTCAGCAGAAACTTCAAGCTCAGATGCTGTATGGAAAGTTTTCAGATTAAACTTTTTTTCCATTCAATCATGTCTGATTCTCGGAGATTGCCTGGACATGTCCTTGCAATTATTTGGCAAATTCCCCTCCCCAGAAGTGGTTTGCCATTACTACCTTCCTAGGACTGGCTTTGTGCCAAAACTGGGACTAGAATTCAGAAGCCTCCCAGTTTCAATTCTTATTCTTTAGTATGCCAAACTAGCTCGATTAGATTTATCTTATATGGGTGGTCCTTGACTTATAACAGTTCATTTAGTGACCATTCGAAGTTACAATGGCACTTGAAAAAGTGACCTATGACCATTTTTCACACATGACCGTGGCAGCATCCCCAGAGTCATGTGATCAAAATTCAGATGTTTGGCAACTGATTCCTCTTTATGATGGTTGCAGTGTCCCAGGGTCATGTGATCACCTCCTGACAAGCAAAGTCCATGGGGAAGTCAGATTCACTTAACAACCATGATACTAACTTAACAAGTACAGTGATTCACTCAACAACTGTGGTAAGAAAGGTCATAAAATGGGACAAAATTCACTCAATGGCTGTCTTGCATAGCAACACAAATTTTGGGCTCAATTGTGGTCGTAAGTTGAGGACTACCTATATATTATGAAAAGTCATGTGCATATACATTGGCTTATAAAGAACTGAACACTTTAACTGGAAATGAGATTTCTATTTTGAAAAAAAAAAAACCATTAGAAGATATGTGCCAAACAGCTGAGTTAGCCATCAGTTGGAACTAGTGAGCAATTTTCTAAAATTACTATACAGTATGCCTAAATGATTATTAGAGCTATTTTTTCAACCATATTTCATTCAGTGTGGAATATCTATTGTCTCTTGGAGTAGAATTTGAAAATTCCTCTACCAGCTGGGCCAGCTGCTATGTCACCTAAAAACATTGAAAAATGGGTCGATGAGATGGCTAACTCAAATCAGAATAGAACAAGTAAAAAACAAATAGCTATTTTTAGTTATTCTGCTTTTCAGTATTGCTACAAAAAGATTGAATGAAATCTGGTATGGGTTGACTTGAAATATCCAAACAATTAATGCATGTTAAACTTGCAAATATGAACAGGATGGTTGCTATTGTGGATATTAAGAAATGTTGTTTTCCCCCTAAATAGGTATAATTATTTAGCAAAACAACCATTTACTTTTACTGGAAATACACTTTCATTAAAATCACTTTACTTTTGATAAAAACCATCAGGGACTCTTCCTCTGCTTTTTGTTTCTCAATCTTCTTCAGGATATCTGCTTCAGATGCTTCCTGGTGGAAGAGAAAGAATTTCTTTTAAAAAAAATTCATTGCTGCTGGGTCCCATGAATTTTTTTTCCAGGTTCTGTTTTAAAGCATTACCGCATTTTGGGGACTACTCCTGAAGACCTGAGATTGGTAGGAAGGACTGTTAAGGAGCAAGTAGCAGAAAGCAGAAGATTAATGTGATTGGAAAAATATTAATGAAATAAGGCTTTTTTATGTAAGAAAACAGAAGGTCGTTGTTTGGAAGGTCATGGAATATAGAGGGACAAAGAGTTACTGAAACTGCAGCACGTCTAAAACGCAGTATCCAAGCTTATGTTAGAAAACTCCTGGTGGCCTTGTTGGCCTTGTACAACATTGGCTGCATTGGCTTCCAGTTGCCTTCCATGTCAAAATAAAAGCATTTGTTTTATTTATAAAATCCTATATGGTTTTACTAACATGTAGTATCATTTTATCTCTTCATTATATCTGGATCTATTGTTTTCATTATGTATATCAAGATGTTTGTCTATGAATTTAATTTATATATTAAAATAACCAGAGGCAGTTTCAGGACAGTAAAAAAAGTAAGAGTTTATAATTTTTTTAAAAACGGCTAATCCAGAACAAGAAATAATCATTTCCCATTGGCAAAGTGGAAATAAATAGTTTTTTTCTCTTATGTAACATGCTATATTCCATCATGGACAGGACAGTGGCAATTTAGAAAGTTCATCTCCAATCCAATACTTGAGACTTACCTTCCCTTTCAGCATATATCGAGGGAAGAAGAAATACGGAATGGAACAGAGTAGCAAACAACCAGCAGCAACGAGAAGACCCAACCACCATGCTCCAATCCAACGTGGGTCACCTGGGGTCAAGTTTATATCCTCTAAGAGACATATGGGAAAAACAAATCACAAATATCAAGAAGTGAAGTCACAGACCAGACTCCTAACCTGGCATTTTTCAAATGTACTGGATCTGCAATTCCTCAAATTCTCAGGAAGCATGACCCATAGTCCCCTTGCGGATTGCAATCCCATTGTATCTGGAAGGTACCAGATTGGAGAAATCTCCACTAAGTAATTTGTTACCAAGAAGTTACATTACAATTCTGCCAATACATAAAATATGATCCTTCTTCAGTGGCCAAATGCCATGAAATTATTTCTATTGTTAGAATCTATTTTCTCAGAGACCAATCCATCCCATGATTAAAAAAAAAAAGCCAGCAATCTGTCACATTTGGTCTTTTTTCCCATCCTCCCTTCTTTACAGTTATAGTCAACCACAATTATCTATTATTCAGTAATCCAAACCCTAACAATATTTCTTTGTTTAGTTGGTTGGATTATAATTGTCATAATTCCAACAAACTTTAGCAGGACTTCAGCAAGTATTAGTCTTAATATAAGTTAGCATAGCTTTACATTCTAATAGTGTTTTATAAATCCCATGTCTTTTAATAGTTTCTATCGTTTCTATCTTAGTTATCTATAGCATTTAGTTGATTGATGGTAATATTGATTGTAATTTTACAGGTCTCCCTCAAGTTTTGATTCCTGTATTTTGAAATTTTACATTAATACTTTTATTTTACCTTATTTTTTATTATGATTTTTAATTTCTATTTTAGAGTTACTGTTATGTTGTTAGTTTTATGCTAGTCTGTGAAATGAAATGAAATAAATCATATTATTTAGTATAATTTCATTAAATTGGGTTGAAGAAGTGATTCAGAATTTTTAAGGAAAAACTGCTCTAAAATAATTGACAGGAAATATTATCTAATGACAATTTCTCAGAAAAAACAACCTCTAATGGAATTGTGAATAAAGAAGCATAAGTAATGGGGAAACCAAAAGAAAACCTATCTATAGGACTGGGCACAAAATATGAACTTCTGGTGAGGCAGAAAATTGTGGAAATGTAGTAGTATCACGTGGTGAAAGGCATTTGTTTAAAGTACAGACTTTTAACAGTCTACGGCTGAAATGTGAGGCTGAGGGAGGTAATGTGGCATGTCTGATTCACTTGTGGAATTGCAGTATTAATTATAGAAACCATTCTATTCCCCCCAAAAAATTTCTAGACACCTGATTTTTTAAACTGATTAGCCAACAATATAAATAGTCAACGTAGCTGGAAATATTAACTGCCATTTCCCTGAAAAGAATCTCATTAGAGCAGCTGTCTTAATAAGGCCAACATTTGCAGCCTCTACTCTCCTGAGATCTTAGAGAAGAGATCAAATCAGTGTATTTTGAGAGCGGACATCCTCCCAGTAGGAGGTCTTGCTTCAAACAGGCAGCAGATCACTGAAGCCGGCATAGAAAGTGTCACTTGACATTGTTAATGAGCAGGAAGGAATAAATAGCAATCTTCAGACTTTTCCAGCTCTGTCCAGGTTTCCTGTCCTTCAGCATTAAAAGCATGCAGACAAGAAGAGCCCACACCCCATTTAAACAATGGTACAGCTTTCCTGGATGTGACTAGCCTACTCAAAATTGGGTAATATAATCAAGGGGCAACTAATGAAAAGAAATCCATTGCCACTTCCTGCTCTCAGCTCAATTTTTGCTTAATGCAGGACAAGATGTCAGCAACTATTCTGAAATTCCAGTCTGCCTGGATGTCTTTGGCACGAGGATATGAGAAAGAAAATCTGTGGACTGATAGAAAGAACCCTGTGTACCCCACACTTTTATATATATACCGTATTAGTGCAGGGGTGTCAAACTCATGGCATCACATTGTCATCATGTGACGTTTCGCGACTTTTTCCCTTCACTAAAACAGGGGGCGTGGTCAGCGTGTGACGCATCTGGCCTATGGGCTGTGAGTTTGACACCCCTGTACCAGTGACTGAAGTCTGTACCTTCAGATTTACAAAATTCTGTTAATTAGCTTTTTTATTAGAAGAATTAGTTCAATCTGTTAGCCTTAGAATAAAGTAGAACTGGTTCATCTAGTTATATTTCCTGTCTGATTTACTGGGAGGTCCTTTGTAAGTTTCTTCCTCTGACTGTTAAACCACTGGGAGCTCCTGCCTTTCTTGTCTGATTCTTTCCTATGCAGCATCTTTTCCCCTCATTTCCCAAGGTCATCCACATGTTGCATTACACTTAAGCTTATAAGTCCAAATTCTTAAATAGATGCACATTCCACAAAACCTATTATAATAAAATGTGAATTTCTCCCTAGAAATCCCATGATAAATAATAAAGATATATCAAGAAATAATACTATGGTTAGATCAGATATGGGAGAATTGGACAAGAAAAGATGTAAGCTGATCTCTCCATTCAAGAGATCCATCTTGACACATGGTTTCTGTAAATTTGATCTAGTTCTTGGCAACACATTACATGCCTATTGTCCACAAATACACATGATAATATCTCATTCGAAGCATTATTCAAACCGTAGTAGCTTATATATGCATATCCAACTGACCTCATTATGTGACAACAAAATTACCCCTCCCAATTTTATAATATTCTAATAAACCTATCTGCATACTTCCTACTGTTTATGAACATCTATCCACAAGAAGGCATAAATGGCTTTTTGCTTCAAGAACAAAGAACTGCAGAATTTCATAGTACCTCTAATTGAGGCAAGGTGTACTTTCACCCTGTAGTGTCTCAAAAATTTGTCTGCAAGTGGCAAATGGAGACAGGAACATATTCTGTGTGATTGTAGTTTAATTTCCAGGTCTCTGATTATTCAAAGCTTATGTTTGAGAGCTCAGGGCTTCCCTAAATTAGACCGAACACTTACTCGGGTTAACTCGTCCAAAATCCACAAAAATCCTCAATGCTGCAGAGCCAAGTAGGTAGCCAAAAGCTGGACCAAACACTGAGATGGAAAATAAGATGGCTGAAAAGAAAAAAAATGAAAAAGTGGATTATTTTGTGTGGAATAAATTTTTTTCAATTACAATTCATTGGTCTTAATTCTTCCCAGACTATAATGAAGTTTGATCTGAATATTTATTTTGTACTACAAACTAACTGTATAAAGTACTGTGGTAAAATAAATTGTATAATTAAAACTTACTGCAGTAGATTGTTACAGATTTTCTTTAGCAAATCCACTCTTATTTGCCACTGAAAGACACCCCAAACAATTTTCCTAAAATAAAGAGCATCTCCCACTTTAAATGTACAAAATCACATAGTGCAATGCAGGGCAGGAACACTAAAGCTAGCTGGAAGTATTTGAATCTAAAGCATGCTTGCAACTCATTCATTTTCAGCTGCTAAATATAATTTTTTGCTCATGAAATCTTTCAAACTAATCTTTTGCATGCATAAGGACAACCAAATCCCTGAATAAAGAGTTGAATAAAGAGTATATGGAAATAAAGAGTCCCATTGTCCTTACAATGATATGAAATGGCATAAGAGCAACAATAATTCAAGGACTTTTTTGTTTTGAGGAAAGAAACATCCTTATGTTATGCCAAATAATCTTTCCTAATATATTTAATTGCTGAACAATCCTTTTTTGCATCATCATCATAATATTGTATATATCTAATGCCTAACCAACTAGGCCAACTTTAAATCATTTTTAGCTGTACTATTGTTAAAATAGTATTTGTATCCAGGGTTTATATTTAGGCTGTGGATACAATCTGATCCCCTTCACCAGCTATTTGCTGGTGGTGCAGGAGATGTATGCAGCCCAGCAGCTGTTATGGACCTTATAAACTGGATTGTCCCACTGTGCTTATATTTATAAACCTGAGTAGTAGCTAAAGAGCAAGACGGGGTGGGGAGAACTGCACAGTGAAACAGGGAAGAGATGGTCCTTTCTCCTCCTTCACAGCACAATATTCCCACATCTGTCAAAAGTTGTTTTGGCTACTTCTGAATCTTGGTTTAGTGTTTTTTTGGAAGCGGGTTAAGCCTGTATCTAAAAGTAACTTGACTATCAGTTGGTCTTTCTTTGAACATTCATAGTCCAATTACTTGTAAAAATAACCCAGAGTGTTAAACATGGGTCTAGCATCTGTTAAAAACTTGCTTTCTCCATGTAAAAGAAAGTGATTGGTGATGACTTCCCAATGGAACTGGATATTTAATGGGAGACGAAGGAAATGGCCACTTGGCATTACCCTTAATAATTCTGGAACACCATGAATTAGGACCACAAGATATGCTAGTAATGTGCTTCTGGCAGGATAAGGATCACCAAGTGGGAATAGCAAATGTTATGCTGGTATTGTTTTCTCCTAGCTAGCATAAGGACTGGCAACTAATACTGGCATACCAATACCAAGCAGAGATGAGATAATTGATAGATGACCAAAGAATCATAGAAACAAAACCAGGATATAACTGATTTTATCAGTTTTGATCCATACCTACCGTATCTATCCCATTTTTAAATCAGTTTTAAAAAAAGGTTGAAAGTAGGTTTTTTTTAAGAGGAGGAAAAAAACCTTTTGTCTCAGTTTCTTGTTAAAAAATAACAAGCTTCCTCAAACTGAATCCGAACAACAAACAAATGCCTTGTTTTAATTAACAAATAGCAAATTAAAACCTGTGGTAAAATTGCTTAAAAGCATTTAGAGTTTGACTGGTGTCTAAGTATTTGTACAACATGTCTTTATGCATGTAGGTCAGCTTTGTGGCTGCCAGTTTCTCCCCTTCCTCTCTTTTCCTGTTTAAGCTTACCAGAAGTTTCATCTAGTAAGAGAACCCAGGAGCATCAGACAGATGGACAGCCTGTTTCATCATATAGGGCAGCAGGTTATTTTAAAGAGGTAGCAATACTGGTGCTACAATACAGCATATAATGCTGCAATTGCTGGATAAGCTGCAGTGAGTTGGTATCTGGCAATTGCCAGAAGGCTGTTACCAGTAAAGGCAGCAAAACATCAGTTCTGGAGAATCAAGCGTGCAATGAAACTGCAAAAACCTTACCATATGAAATGGCCACAGGTATTATGGCAGAAAACCTCTAAGTTTATTTCTTAAGATTATTTTCATAAGAGATGTTCATGAGGCAAAAGCTGCCATTACCTACAGGAACAGACTTTATGTCTGTCATCATGTTGTCAATGGTTCCCACAACTGAATATGGGTCTCACCTCCTTCCTGGACATTGATTTTTATTACAAGATTATGTCCCAGGCTTATGTTACATCAGAAACAGTTCTTCTACATCAGTTACACATCCATGACAGTTTGCTTAGCAAACGTTCTCAGCCAGCACCACACTGATATTAAAGCAATACAAACCAGACAATAAGGATGTTACAACACAACTTTCAAGCAAATATTTACCTATGTACAAAGGAGAATTGTTTGGCTCAGCAAAGTCATCCACATAGGAAATTCCAAAAGGCTGAATAGGGACTGATCCAATTCCAGCCAAGAGTTGGGCAAGTATCATTAATCCCCACATGATACTGGCCTCTGCCTGGACGTTCACAGTGGCATTCAAACACTTAAATCCTCCTTGACAGAGCTCTAATCTGGACTGGCTGCTCTGGTTATCTAGAACAAATCAACAATAATTTCAGAGGAACACACTGGGAATTAACTCTTTATGATACTAAGTTCTTATGTTAAATCCTGAGTTAGCATTTTTGTTTGAAAAAGAAAATTATTACAGGTAGTCCTCGACTTACAACAGTTCATTTAGTGACTGTTCAAAGTTACACGGCACTGAAAAAGTGACTTATGACCATTTTTCACACTTACTATGACAGCTGCAGCATCCCCATGGTCATGTGATTTACATTCAGATGCTTGACAATTGACTCACATTTATGATGTTTGCAGTGTCCCAGAGTCATGTGATCCTCTTTTGCGACCTCCTGACAAGCAAAGTCAATGGGGAAACCAGATTCACTTAACAACCGTGTTACTAATTTAAGAATTGCAGTGATTCACTTAACAAATGTGAGAAAAATTGTAAAATGGGGCAAATCCACTTAACAGGTTTCTCACTTAACAACATAAATGTTGGGCTCAATTGTGGTCATAAGTTGAGGATTACCTGTATTCAGGAAATACCGATAAAGAGCGTTTTAACTAAAAATAGCTTTACTATAGTGCAAGCTGTGTGCATTTTTCTCGATTAGCTGTTAGAGTCTTTTGATCTGAAATGGGTTTTTAGGAACCCTGTTGTTGTACAATAATGTGGCGTTAATTAAACAGCTTGTAAATTCTCCTCACACACTGCTTAGAAATAGGATTTTTTATTTTATTTTATTTTATTTAAGGTTTTCCTTTTAACCCTATCGCCGAAATTTTCTTTCTGCTATATTTTTATGTTTCACAGTCTTTGGGCATCTGGTAAGAGCAGCTTAGCAACCCACCCACAGAGTTCCTTCAAGCATACAATTTCAAATTGCCCTTGTAATGTATGATACAGTATGTAGATCTTAACTTGGATTTAATCATCTGTAGATATTTTTGTGAACTATAATTTATTACTGGAATAGATAATATTTTTTTCTTCTATTAATTGCAGTCCTATTAAATGTTCAGTGCATGTCCATCTTTCAGCATGTTTTTAAAGATAACGAGAGAGAAAGAAATAAGATAACCTTTATTGTCAATTTTCTGTGTATATACTGGCACACATTAAAAAGCGAATCTCTCATCTTTTAATGACCCCATAATCCCTTGCAGGGTGGAGTCTGGGCAACTCAATGGAGCTGAGTATTTACTGGCTGGATGCCCTTCCTGTCTCCAAAGCGGAGTTATATTCAGCAGGTATAATCTCAATGTGCCCAGAGAGAGAAATATCTGCCTCTACCTAGGATCGAACTCACAGCCTCCTGAGTGTGAGGCGAGAGCTCCACCTCTAGGCCACTGCACCACACACACACACACACACACACACACACACACACACACGCACACAGATATAGAGTTAACAAGATTGATACTATATGGTACAAAGTTATTACAGGGTCTAGTTGTTCTGCTTGGGATATCATGAAGCCTCTTCCCAAAAGGTAACAAAGAAAACCGGTCATAGAGAAGATGTGTAGGATCCCTGACAATATTGTGGATCGTGATCAGTAGCATTTATATGCCATATCCTGGATAGAAGGGAGTGAACTTCTAATCATCTTTTCTGCTGTCCTCACCACTCACTGCCCAAAACCAAACAGCAATACAATATGACAGAATGCTTTCAATCGTCCCTCTGCAGAAAGTGGTAAGGACAGAGGAAGGAAGACGTGCTCTTCTCATATGACGCAGAAAATGCCGGCACTGCTGTGCTCGGTTCAGTAGTGTCTCACTGTTGAGCGACCAAACTAACATTAAACAACGTTACAAAATAAAATCTGCATGACTTTGGAATACTGGAGCTATTCAAAACAATTCTTACAATGTTATTTCTATGTAGGGCCTCCCCAAATAGAAGATTATGTGTAGAAATAAAAACAAATGAGCTAATAGCAAGAAATAATTACTAGCCGGGAAATAAAATAAAAGCAGTCCTCGATTTACAACCCCAGTTGGGACTGGAAATTCCATTGCTAAGTAATGTGGTCATTAAGTGAGTCATGCCCAATTTTATAGTCTTTTTTGCCACAATGTGGCAAAAGTGAATCACGGCTTCCCCCATTGGCTTTGCTTGTCAGAAGCCCCTTGGGAAGGTCACAAATGGCCATCACATAATGCCTGGAATGCTGCATTGTCACAAATAAATGCTGATTATCACATGCCCAAATTTTTATCAACTTCTTGCTGGGTCACTTTTGTGGTCATAAGTACAAGGACTGGTCATAAATCACTTTTTTTCATCAACGTCGTAACTCTGAACAGTTATTAAACAGCCATAAGTCGAGGACTCATCTGTATTATCTTTTCACCTTTCACAAAGGGGTACAGCAATCACATTTCTGTTTAGGCTACCTAGGTGTTCAGGAGAAGACCTGTAGGAGGTTTAACTACTGCAAGTGTACCTTCCTCATAAAGATTTGGGGTTCCCTTTCATTTCACTTCAGTCTGTTTTGCAAAGTTTTAATTGCTTTGTTTCATTAAAAGAAAAAAGATACCACTGAGAGTTGGCCAAAAATAATGCAGCCTAATTCTCTTCATCTTGTCCTCTGTGTTGTTTCTTTCTTTCTCTCTCTCTCTCTCTCTGTCTCTGTTTTTGGCGAGCTTCCATGTATTCCACAAAGCTCAGCACCTTGACAGAGCTTTGATTATAGCTGTCATTTAAAAGAAGTGACAGCTTCAAAGCTGAAACATAGACAGGTTGTGCCAAGAAGTCACCTTTCTGAACCCACCCCATCGCCTGTTCTTTCAGATTGTATAGTGAAATACTTGTGAAATACTAATTGACTGCCCAGATTTATTTTGATTTTAAGTTTTTGCAGGTTCAGTTGGGGCAGATCTAAGCAGTCTGCAGCAAAAAATAGCAACAATATCAGCAAAAAATAGCAACAATAATCTAAATTGACATTTAAATAAATAAGCGCATCTTAATAACCTCAATTCCACAGGAACCTCCTCATCAGATCATTATTATTAATCTATATCTATAAAACAGAAGTGTGGGTTTGTATGTGCTCTATATAAACCCACAACCCTGCACCAATCTCGCTGAAATTTGGCACATACATACCTTGGCGTTGCGAGATCAGCACTGCGGGGGGTCATGAACCACTTTGAGAGGTCTTTCCCCCCACCCCCAAATTGTCCAAAACTCAACACACGCACCGAAAGAACTGAAAAAATCCACTGCGCATGCGCAGCTTCTGGGTCACAGCCTTAGCCGTTGGAGCTGGTGGGAGAAAATTACCAATCAGCTGTTCCGGCCGCTTTCCCTTCAGCGCAGACAGCAGCGGAGGCGACGAAGCGGAGGAGAAGGAGGACGAGGACGGAAGAAGAGGACTAAGAAGAGGAGGGAGCGACAAAAGAGAAAAAGCTGAGGGGAAGGTGTTGGAGCGGCATTGTTAACCGCCCTCCTGCAAGCTTTCTTTTCCCCCTCCACACACATAAACACCCTTGCTCCGGCGCTGCTCCTGAATCCGCCGCAAATCACCTGTTGCCGGTGGCTATGTGGCACTGCACTAACCAACAGGTGATTTGCGCAGTGCCCCGTAACCATCGGCAACAGGTAATTTGCGGCGCTATCAAAGCAGGGGAGTAGTGATGCCGGCGCTGCGAAAATCACTTCCTGACGGTGGTGCAGCACCGCCGCCGCTACTCCCCTTTGATAGCACCGCAAATCACCTGTTGCTGGTGTCTATGGGGAGGGGGAGGGGGAAGAAAACAAAGAGGAAGACGAGGGAAGAAGATGAAGAACGGGGAGAAGGGGGAAGAAGAAGAGCAGGAGGGAAGAACAGGAAGAAGTGGGGGGAGATGGAGGAGGGCAGAGAAGACAATAAAGATGAGGTGAAGCTGGAGGAGGAAGGAAGAAGAGGGAGGGGCAAGAAAACCATGAAGAGGAAGAGGGGGGAAGAAGACCAGCAGGGGCAGGAGGGATAAGAATATGATCAACAGTAGGGGGGAGGAGGAAAAAGAGAGGAGAAGGAGGAAGAATATGATGAAGAGGAGGGGCAGGAGGGGAAAGAACACAAGAAGGAAGAGGATGAAGACGAAGAACATGAAGAGAAGGGTAAAGAAGATGAGCAGGAGGACTCCACAACTTTAGTCATACATACATAAATACCCGGGCAAAGCTGGGTAATAAACTATTATAGTATATAAATACAGTGGAACCTCGATTCATGAACACCTCCGTTCGCGACCAATTCAGTTCACAACAAAAAAAACCAGGAAAATCGTCGACTCGGTTTGTGACCAAACTTCAAAGAGTGCTTTCTGCGCCGATTTTCCTGTCTGTGCAAGTGTGCGGCATGTGCGCATGCGCAGATAGTGCGCATGCACAGTAGTGTTGCTTTGGAACACGACCATTTTGGAACGCGACCACAGTCCGAGAACGCATTCCGAGGTTCCACTGTAGTACAACCAGTCACCTCAAGTGCAATCACTTCTCACGCCACAATTTCAAAAACAGGAAAAAGCCAGGTTTTTTAATTTCCCAATATTAGGAATGGTCGTCGATCAGTTCCACCAGATGGGAAACTTTACAGAAAATGCTTGCCTTCAAGTCCCCTCTCACCTTTTCTCATGTGGGATAGGAGTCTACAGCAGATGTTCTGGTTTTCCTTAAAACTTTTGCTGTAACTCTGGTTTTTATTGACAAAAAATGATAAAAGGCAGAAAAGCATACGGGTGGTATTTTTTAAAAAAATAATATTTTGTTACCAGTTAAAGTTTAAAACATTTTGGATTTCCCAGTTGTGAATATGCATCCTTCAAAATAGTGTCTGTTAAATAAAAGTTAACTCTTTTAAAAAATGCAAAGCCTGCTATAAAAACTGTTCATGCTGCAAGCATCTCTCATAATGTTCCACTAGAATTATTCTCTTCATCTTTTTCATTGCGGAAAGAACATTTCCCTGACAATATTTATTAAATCTTGGTTCCCTTTCAAAGCATGGTTTGAATGTGAGAACGTGGCCTGTTTTTTTCCCTTCCTATCTGGCTTTAGTTGTGTTTTGTCACTGCAAGTAGATCATGGTCAAAAGTAATGCTTCAAGCTGCGATAGCGGGTAACCTTATTGATATTAATGCTGCGATATTAATGAGAAAGAATTCATATTTGATCTCCCAGCTGCTTTCAGAGTGACAAACCAGGGAACCCCTGTAACATTTTCTGCTAAACTGTAGGAGGAGAGGCAGTGCACGGGGATGGAGTCAAGTGAGGAATCAGCCTGGAATCCTTATTTTCTCACAAATGGTCTCAAATTCAACCCTTCTTGAATGTCCACATCAAAGGCGACTCGCAAGCTACCTCTTTCTGCTCACAGCTTGACAAATTAAGGGAAGGGGGAGGTGTGTGATTGGAGAGGGAGAGAAGGAATCTACATGAGCTGTTTGCTGCCTGAAAAAATCTTGGTAACTCAAGGTGAAGACTTTGGAAAGGTGCAGACTGTGAATAGAGTAGAGTAGAGTAGAGTAGAATAGAATAGAATTCTTTATTGGCCCAAGTGTGATTGGACACACAAGGAATTTGTCTTTGGTGCATATGCTCTCAGTATACATAAAGAAAAATAAAATATATTCATCAAGAATTGTAAGATACAACACTTAGTGATAGTCATAGGTTACTAATAAGCAATTAAATCATACTAGGAAACCAATAAAACCATATAAATTGTAAAGATACAAGCCACACGGTTATAGTCATAAGTGGGAAGATATAGGTACTAGGAAGGATGAGAAGAGTAATAGTAATACAGTCTTAGTAAATAATTTAACAGTGTTGTGGGAATTAGTTGTTTAGCAGAGTGATGGCATTCAGGAAAAAACTGTCCTTGTGTCTAGTTGTTCTGG
>JANHJO010002933.1:32331-44586 GCA_032468235.1 Pseudoxyrhopus heterurus
AACAGCCAATTCCTCCCTTCCCTCCGACACTGACTCCACATCTCCCTCAGAGTCAGAATCATCTGCCAGCTCAGCAGCACGCTGCTGCACCACAACAGCAAAGGCTTTGTCTTCAGAAGTCTCACTATGTTATGATCTTAAAATATAGAAGTTAATTGTTTTCCTTACTGTAACAATGTATAGACTCATATGGATTTGGGTTGTTATACTGTTCAGTTGGCAAAATGTTAATATTTTAGTTGTAAAGTTGTTTGAACTTAATGGCTACATCATACTTTAATGCAGGGATAAGCAGCCATTGAAAAATCATTGGTTCCCATTTTAATGTTACCAGACCAAGCTTGGAAGGATTTTTGGTGCATCTGCTTCCTAGATTACACTGATTAGGATTTATTATATGTTAGAAATGAGTTGATAAATATTTATATGAAATTTAAGTTCAGAAACCATACTTTAATGTTGGCTTACTTAGAAAAAACCTTTTAAACAAACATTTGGCCTGCATCAGAAATAGTGGCATGATAAACTAGCTAAATCTCAAAATAGAAACATCCAGCTTTCCTTTCTAGTACAGAAGAAGAAAGGATAAAAAAAATGTGAAAAGTTATCAGTCCTTTGTGTTGTAGATGAGGTCCAGAAACAGATACCACAAGACTATGGAATTTTGCTTTTTTTTTTTTGTGCTACTGTATAATAACAGAATCTTAAAAACTTCCCAGTTTCCTTCTGTCCTCTCTTATCCCATCAATAATCAAGAAAGGGGTTGGTTTGTTCTTTCCATCTCTATCTCCTATTACAGAAAGTTCATTTCTGGATTGCTAAATTCTAGGGTACAATTATCTGATTGTATCTGATAAATTATTATTCATTTCATAATTATTGCCAATTAATCAGTCTGAGCGGCTTATTTATTTATTTTAAACCTTATAATTTCTCAAACATTTATTTGTCATTTGAATTAATGAATGTAGAGGAACTTTTATTTTCTAGAGTGTCAGTGTAGCTCAAAGGGAAAAACCAAATTTGCAGTTTCTCTATACATCTGATCTCAACAAATGTCTGAAATCAACGATTTTAGCCAGAAAAGTTCTATTGACACATCTGGATCTTGCATGCATCTTTCCATATTTAGGCAACTTATTTATTTATTTATTCATTTCTAGATTCTGCTACATGATTAATTTCTTATTTTCAGTATGCATATCAAACTGAAATCTAAAGTGCAACACAAGTAAAGCAAAGTCTAGAACAGAAAAATGTAATTATTAATATCTGATATCTATTTGAACAGATCATATAGCCGTAACTTACAACTACTAGAACATATTAGTAACAGATCTTTATAGATAATTTACGATGCTGTAAAATGAAAAATAGAAACAGAAAATAACTTATTTTTCACCAATTCAACTTTTCTCTGCTGAGTATGAAAATAAATTGAAATATGATGATTTTTGTCAGTTATCTATTAACATTTTATTTTATTAAGAATTTTGATTACAATATTAAAAACTAATACAAACTAACTAAACCTTTTATATTACATCTTTTATATTTATTCCATTTTTTTCAGTTTTTAAAATTATGCCTCCACCTTCTTTCTTTAAGGATTATGCTATAAAAACCTGCCCTTCCAGAAGCAACTTTCTGGGCCACTTGAGGACAATCTCAAGCCCTCTCCTTGTCCAGAGATGACTCACAAAGAATCAGCACTCCCACCAACTCTTCATCCTGCCACATTCATCAGCTTCACCCTTAGCAGATCCATCTTCAGTTTGCCATTTCTCCTCCAGAAATCTTGTGGGCTCCTCCTTTCAATTACTGCATATTTAAAACTAATGAATGCTAGCTTGTAATCAGCATGAATCATACCTTTTGACAGTATGTTTTTTTTCAAATACATTGATAATTTCCCCTCTGCAATTATGTTACAATTGGCATCCTTCTTAATTTCAATCACACAGAGAATCTTTTTAGGGATTTACTAAAGTTTTATATAATTAGTTCTGTTTTTCATTTGTTTCTTAGGTATATGTACTGCCTTTTCTGAAAAAAAAAGTAGTTGCTATTGTTATTTAATACATTTTAAAGATAATTAAAATGAAATGGTTTATTCTTCTTCTTTTTTTACTAGATAACATCAACCATTTTGAGCACCTGATAATATCTCTGATGTTTTTATTTGAACTCACACTATCAAATAATATAATTCTTCTTTCCTAGAAAAGTATAGTTGGGCATATTGTTAATATTTCTGTTGTGGATGCTTAATATCCTTAGGATATCACCTTTCAACTGACTCCACTAAAGAAAGAGCAGTGTGAACTCAGGGGAATAAAGGGACTGATGTGAGTGCAATGCAGTGTCAAAGCCTTGTTTCATGTTGGTCAAGAAAACTGTTCTGAAAATTATTTTCTGCTTTGATGCCGAGAAACTTTGATTGTTCTGTAGTCCAGCTCTGTGAATTTCAGGCTATGCAGTAAACATAGCAAAACTGACAAGGAGAAATAGAGAATGTACAGGCATTTGTTTATTACTTGCAATTTACCAAGGCAATTTACCAATTTACCTTTGAAGATATTATTTTAAACTCTTTTTCTCTCAGCTTCTATCAACATTCCTTCCTTCCTTTCTTTCTGTTTTTCTGAAGTCTGGGGAGATTCTGAGAAGCATAGGAAATCACTACAATCTCCACAGGATAGATGCTGTAAAGTAGCTTTTCCTCACATGGTTCTTCCAGCTTACTGGCTGGAGTTCATAAAACTTCTTATTGAACATATTTGGAAGGACTGCTGCATTACTATGGTTCAGCTTTTATAGCACTGGTTTGGATAGAAGTAGGGTTGGATTTGGCAGCTGAACACCTCACAGTAAATACATATTCAAAGAAATGCACGCCGAGAAACATTTGATAACAATATGTATCTAAACATTTTACAACAATATCTATCTGTCATACATCTATCATCTCGCTCTTGCTCTCACTTACTATCATTTATCTATGATAATGGCTATATGATAAGATAAATATGATAGACAGACAGACAGACAGATAGGTAGATAATAAATAGATGATGAGAGGGAAGGGGAGAGGGAGAGAGAGAATGAGAGGGAGGGAGAGAGAGATATATGAGAGAGAGAGAGAGCTTTCTAATATGAAGAATGCATAACCTCTTAGGTATGATGTTGATGCGCTTATATTCAGTGCTTTGCTTTGGAAGTTGTTTACTATTTAAATAATAAATAGCTAAAGAATGGGAGGGGCAAGATAATTTGCCATCTCTTCAGAAAAAAAAAATAAGCGTGTTTGTCCTTTTTTTCAACTATCATATACCAACTGCATTTCCAAAAGGCTAAAGAACAAAAAAAAAGGTACAGTCATTCTGTGGCTCCATCAACTATCTCTTAGCCAACAGCCATGCTATCATCTTACCTGAAATGTCTGCATCCCAACTGGTTCTGATAAGAACTATAACTTCAATAAGCAATGTCAAACCTTTATTTTTCTTTCTTCTCCACTCATTTCCTTTTGCATCAGATTTTATAAAGTATAGATTTGAAAGCAGCCTTGACAGCTTTTTTGTTTAAACCATGGGGACCAAAAAAAAAGGCTAGGGATAAATGAAGAAATAAACAAAATGCAAAACATCACAAGAAAGAACATCAGGAATACAAGATAAAGGGATGCAGATCCTAGTATGAAAGACAATGTTATTCCTTTGCCAAGAATCCTATGAATGACATACGTCTATTTATAAGAGCATAAGACAAGCCCTGCTGGATCCGGCCAGAGGTCCATCTGTTCCCTCAGTTGAGCCACCTGCTTATGGGAAAACAGATATGAGAGCAGGAATATCCTTCCATTCATCTTCCCTACAACTGTGAAAAAACAGCATATTCTCTCTTCTTGAATCTCACAGTGTATGTCTACTGCTAAATCATGATTCCACCATCACACAGTTATAAAACACAGTGTTGCTTCATAAACCCTGAGAATTTCCCCTGGCTTCTTGTAAAACAAGCATCTTTTTCTCTATCACTTTCCTTCTATCTTGAAAAATAATTGTCCTACATTTTCTATTTTCTTCAGGGAAAATGGCTGCTACATCTCTTATCTCCAAATCTGCATTTCTATGTTGAAATACATACAGGTTCCTTTTTTAAATCCCTTCTTTTTTTCTTAAGAAAGGGGAGAAATTGCTGGATTTTTCAGATAGTAGTAGAAACTTTAGGACAGGAAATACAATGAGGATAAAAGCATGGATTGGATGTATTCTGCAAAAGATTGTGGTGTGGTAGACATCAGTATCAGACAGGTGCTGCAACATATGTATCTTTCCCCTTTTTATTACAGCTGCAACATTGAATCTGTAGATTACTCAAAGGATTGCTACTGAAAAGATAACAAGTTATTTAGGTATTGTTTTTGTTCTGAGGTCAATTGCTAGACAAGTGAAGATCAAGATCACATATCTTCTTCAGATTTCATACTTCATCTCTTGTCTTCCTTTTCTTCTTTATTATATAGCTATATGAAAGAAAAAAAATGTCAAAGTCTATCTAGAAAACTACTAGATTTACCTTCAGAGTTTGCTCTTAGAACCAGGAGGATAATATTCTGAAGACTAAAAACCCAGCTATCAGTTATTAATATATACAGTAGATCAAGAGTCAACTCAACCTTAAACTGACCAACTCTCAAGTAAATCACCAGACTACTGTCGAGCCCGCTCGCCAGCAGGCATACCGCCAACATGCCTGTACTGCCAGCCGCTCACTGCTCGCCACCCAACATTCAGCTGGCCACCATTCCTTGCGGCTGCTTGCTGATCGCCATAGCCAGGATTAAGCATGATCAGCTGGGGCCACTGCATGCACACACATACGCACATGTTCTGCATCTCGGCCACACCTCGTAATTGGCCTAACTGGTTAATTGGTGGGCGAGTCCGGAATCAGGCTTCTTTAAATGGCACTGGTGAGCTATAATCACCAGCGCTGACTTTTTCGTTGTGATTGTATTCCTTCGACTGTGATGTTACAATGTCTGAACGGAGCGTGCTCCAGTAATTAAACCTGGATCCTGGTGACTCCTCTGTCTCTGTCTGCTTGATTTAACAGTAAGTCGGCGCTTATGTACGTTTTCCTATCATCCTCCTTTTTGCTGGCTGACGGACATGGCGGAAGGCATGAACGGTTCCAGAGAGCAGCTTGAGGAGGGGGAGGAGAATGAACGGGTTGTAGATGGGGGGGGTGTTGAGCGACAAGGCAGTTGTTAGGCCTAAGAAACGTGACTATGGGCTCTATCCCTGCTGTGATTTAGGAAGACATTGAACATCTATCTTTTGGAATGGGCAGAAGTGGTTTATGTTCTTTTTAAATATATTTTTATTGTTTACATATAAATATATTGAATACAGTGTAATTGTCCTGGCATACCAATTGCCATAAAACAGAAGTAAAAACAGAATAACATGTAAACTGTTTTAATCAGTGCTAGTGTTGTACAATAGTTTCTGATACCATATTCTAATATGTCAACTCATCTATCATTCTAATAGTTACATTCCTCTGTCAATATTACAAATGGTATCTCTTTCCATGTCCCCCTCACCTGATTCTTTCACCTTCCAACTTCTACCTCATGTTTCTAACCATTGACAGAACCTATTCCATGTTAAATAGTATCCATTATCTTTTATTTTTAGTGTTAGTCTGTCCATTTCTGCACAGTTTAGTATCTTCCTTATCATCTCATCCTCTGACGAGGTATTTTCGTTCTTCCACTGCTGCGGATATGCAATTCTTGCTGAGGTCAAAACATGTAATATTAAATATATTGTCCCTTTGTGATACCCTCTGATGTGATACCTAATAAAAACAATTCTGGTTTAACATCTATATGTTGTTTGGTCATTTTTTCTAGCCATGTATATATTTGAGTCCAAAATTTCCTTGCCTTTATACAGGTCCACCACATGTGGTAGTATGTACCAAATGATTGTTTACATTTCCAACAGATTGGGGACATATTTTTGAACATTTTAGCTAATCTTGCTGGGGGCAGATAGGTGTTTTATGTTCTGAAGTGACTGGTGAGGCATGAATGAGACTCTTTTTATGTATTACACCAAAGTGAAATAACTACTATATTGTAGAGGCAATAAGCATTTAAAGTGAGTGCAGACAACTGTTACAGTTACCAGTAAGTCCTTGCTGCTTATTCAAACTTTGTGACAGTAGGTTTAATAGGACAAGAAGTTAAGTGACATGGAGAGACTGTTATTAAATTTTCCAGTTTTCTTTTATATACACAGTGCATTCAGAAAGTATTCAGACCTCCTTCACTTCTGTCAATTCTGTTATGCTGCAAGCTGATTCTACAGTTTTTGAAATTCATTTATTTAATTTTTAAAAGTGCACTGTATATGTGTGTATATGTGTCTCTTGATTTATTTACATTTTTATTTTATTTTATTTATTAAATTTCTATGCCACCCTCTCTCCTACAAGGTGACTATGGATGGCTTACAAGTTATAGAAACAAGTGAAAAGTAATTAAAAGATTAAAATGAACTGACATTAAAATATTACTAAAAACTGTGCTGAACCATGCCTATGTTATATTTTAAAAGTTAGCATTTTCTCTTTTTCTACATCCATTACTAATAATGTTTCTCATATTTTTGTTGCTTTTTACCTGTTTCTTCAGTGATAGCATCCCATCCCCAAAAACTGCCATTTCTCTCCTTTTCTATTTTTCTTTTATCTTATTAATTTAGAATTCAATGCTGTGATGATTACAGAAACACTCGTTTTTGTAATGGCCAGCCTATAACACAAAAAAGGGAAAATAATGAAATAATTTGAGTACATGTTTTCTTTGACATTTATTCTACTTGTGAACAGTGCCATCAATATCCACAGCTGGTGAAATAGTCCTTAGCTATGAATAGCAATCACTGCAATTTTGTTTCCTTTGTAATAATTGCTCCTTCACTTATGATTTTCTTCAAAAAGGATTATTTATATATACATGATTGTCTTTCAAAGAAAGGGGTGTTTGTTTATTTGTTTTGGGAAGAATTTACCCTGTTTTGTAGTTTTGTTAGTTAAAAAAGATTCTCTGAATGAGATCCTCCTTACAAATAATTAAGAACATATTAAGAAAATATTTCAATTATATTTTTGACACCATTGTTCAATTGAATTTCCAAAAGCACTCACAATGAGTGAATATTTTCATATTAGTGGAGGCTTCTAATTAATCAGGAATGACATTTCACAAATTAAGCAAACTACATGTAGTCACTGAGAGTGAAACTTGACTCAAGGGAATCTTTATCACACCGAGGAAAAGAAGAAAATTAGAAAATAAAATACAACTTTGTTGCATATGCACATGCTAAACTTCTTGATAATGTCTGTAGTATAACCTTTCTCCAATCTCCAAATACATTGGGACTGAAACTCCCAGAATTTCAAACCAGCATGATTATATGGTAATTGAATCAGGTCTTCTAGATATCAAGAAAATTCAAACAAGTCCTTCGGGAAGAGTTTGTTAATGCAAAGCATTCCCCCCCGTGACAATATATAAAGATTGTTTGTGTTGTTAGCACTCTGGAATAAAGAATTAAATCTCAGAAAGTATTTCTGCTACCCTATGGCAACTTGGAGTTTGCAAGTCTTCCCTCCAGCTAGAATAAATACAACTGATAAACATTAACAAATTTTTAAAAAAATGCCAACTTCAGATTTTAATAAAGCCCCAATCACAATACGCAGCTTTGATACATCTATATGGCACTTTGCAAAAGGGCAAACTGTTCCAACATAGCTATATTTTCCAGTGACCTGCCTAATGCATTGCTTGGTGAACAGAGAGTCACTGAAATTGATCATCTTGGTTTATGGGCCAAAATAAATAAAGAAATAAGATATCAGTTCCTCACAAAGTTAGCAGTATCCTAACTTTTAATACTTTAAAGTTACTTTAGTTCTGGTTTTCCAAGTCATTATTAGAGTTCCCAATGACATGGAGTTCAGTAAATATATTAAATCATATTCAGTTACATCCTCACTGCAAATGGTGAAACAGTGGTAAGAAGGACCATCCTCCCCTTTCAGATTTGAATATCTTCAGCCAATTTTTACAACTTATTTTAGTACAGATTTGTGAGAACATGCTCTTCTCTGTTCCACTCTATTTTCTAGGAATATTTTCCAGAACGTTGCATTCTGAAAAGTTAGCCAAACTGGATAGATGCTGATTTTACTAAATTTTATTTATGTTGAAGACTAGATTCATTGGAATTGAGTTCAGATCTATCTCAAAGCAGAAAAACAAAGACTAGGGAAGAAATGTAGCAAGAATAGTTGACAATATTTTGCATAATTCTGCAGCTGGAAATAAAACACTGGGCTTATTTCTATGGAGATTCTCAATTATCTGGATCATGGTTGCCCCAAAGATGTTTTTTCCAAAAGGCAACTGGTCTCTCTTGGTTTCACTTCTCATCCAAGAACCGAAGGAGTTTTTTGGATGAGAAGCCAAATGTTTTCAAAGAAAAAACCAAGAAAGTCCAGTTGCCTTTTGGAGAAACACTTTTGAGAAAAACACTGGGTTGCAATCTAAGCTAGTAGTTAATTGCAAATGTCATAAACTTACATTCCTTCATTTAAGCCCAAATTTCCTAAACTCCCCCCCCCCCACAAAACATGTATTTCTTCTTTTTTCCCCTTTCTTAACAACTGTATAACAAAAGAAGCACTCTCATTGTTTGAAATCTCAATGCCTAAGAAAAATCCAAGGACTGGAATAAATGGAGGTATTTACATTGACTGTTCAACATAGAGTTTCTTGGGGATCTGTATTGAGGCCAGTATATTTTGTTAATAAATGAACTGAAGTTAAGAGTGAACTGTGAGGAGGTCTAGTTAGTTTGTTGACAATACCACACTATTCAAGGTAGTAAAATAAAAAGGATTCTTAAGAATTATCAAAATTCTTCCAAACAGTGTCAAAAGAGGTCATGGTAGCAATGCAATACAATGCAAGTGAAACGTGTGATGCAGCATGGCACAAAAATCCATTTTTAGTTAAGGGCCTTTGAAAATATTAATAAAAGTTATTAAAAGTAATAGTGAATAATTGATAAAATATTGTAAACTTGGAATCGAGTAAAAAATGGAATCTTTTCTAAAACTGAATAATCATGCTAGCCTTTTTTATTTGGAGAGAAGACTAATAAAGGGAGTTCTGATAAAGAGATATAAAATTGTGCATGGTATGGAAAATATAAATAGACATATTGTATGTTTCTCTTGCTGTTTTATATTATCAAAAGATTAGATTTATCCATTGAAAATAAATGTAGGGATGTATAGGAAAAGGAAAGAAATCACTCCCACTACTTTCCTGCCCACCTGTGATCATTCTGTTTTTCTGTTTAGGTAAAAAAATATCTCTGAAATATCTCTGGGACACAGTGGCTCAGTGGCTAAGATGCTGAGCTTGTCGATCAGAAAGGGTGGTAGTTTGGTGGTTTGAATCCCTAGCACCACGTAATGGAGTGAGCTCCAGTTACTTGTCCCAGCTTCTGCCAACCTAACAGTTCGAAAGCATGTAAAAATGCAAGTAGAAAAATAGGGATCACCTTTGGTGGGAAGGTAACAGCGTTCTGTGTGCCTTCGGTGTTTAGTAATGCCGGCCACATGACCACGGAGATGTCTTCGGACAGCGCTGGCTCTTTGGCTTTGAAATGGAGATAAGCACTGACCCCTAGAGTTGGGAACGACTAGCATGTATGTGCGAGGGGAACCTTTACCTTTACCTTATTTCTGAAATGATGATCAACAGATCACAATCTGTCTAGCGAATACCTAACAATATCTCAGTTTAGGGATGCCATATCCTACATCCTTATCAGCTAATATGGGAGGTCAAGTTTATATTTCTAAGGCAATAATTTCCACAGGATATGCATGTCAAATTTGGCAATATGGTGAATGGAGCATTGCAATACAAACCTAAGCTTTTTGCACATGCATATGTGCAATGTTGAAATATGCACAAAAGAGGCATGGCTTGTATCACAATATTCTACCTACTGTTTTGCCAACACTTCTGCTGCCATGGATAACACTGCCTCAAAGAATGAAAATAATTTACATCTTCTCAGTAGCAGCTTACAATCCACTGTTCTGGATGGCTTCATTCTTGTCTGCAAGGAAGATTTTAATCTAGCCAAGACTTGTCTGCAAGTCAAGCCAAAGGAAAGATAAACTACAAAGTGTCAAAAAATTTGTAATACATTACTGAGCCCAGAATCTGAAGGCAAAGAGTCAAGACGATTCCATTCAAATTGATGATGTGATCTGAAAATTGATTTGAGTTGCATTACTGAATGAGGCCACTTCAGTTTGAAACACCAAATCAGTGTGAAAACAAAAGTCATCCAATGTGACAGATTAATTTGGAACCATCCAATTTGAAAACCTAATTCAATACAGAGATTTGACTGAATCACCTTCAAATCAAATCTCTAAATTAAAGCTTCACAGATCCTTATTATCTTACTCCAGCTTGAAGTTCCTTGCATACAAAAGGAACAGTCTCTATTGAAATGTTCTGCTTGAAATAATGTCCCATTATTTTTGTACTTCTTGAGCCACTGCTTCCTTCTTGCCATTAACTGCCCTTAAAAAGCTGTCACTTTGAGCACCTGTACAGCCACCCTTTAAAATGCATTTTTAAGAATCATTGTTCCAATAATCCACTGATGTTAAGGACCTATAAGAGAATTAAAGGAAGTTTCTCATTCTATAATAATCACTTTGTGCCATGAATTGCTATGGCAACCTTTTGATTTTGGTTTGGATTTTTTTTTAACAGAAAGCCTAGCTACTCTTTTAATTACAAATGGATTTTGATTACAGCCTATCTATTAAGTAAATTAGGCTACACTTTGCAGGCCCCATAAATGTTAGACTTCAATGCATTTTTATACAGTAGTTAAAAAGAAATGATTTTGGGGGAAAACAATGAAGTAGACTACTGTGTACAAATAAGATACAAAAACACAACAGGTATTGCTGTCTGATTTGTTATCATAGGGATCTGCACCGATACACTAAAGCACCTCTTCCCATTTTAAAAATTTGCCCCATCTTTACCTAGCTTCTTCTCTTTTTTTTAACAAAGGATGAATGCTCAGTGTTCCTCCTAATGGGGGTGGGGTGGGTAGGTGAGAAATGGGAAATGTGATTTCAAATTAATTTGTCAAGATTTTAGTTCTGCACAATGATTTTTAGCAGCCCTGTTTGTACAACACGATCAACTTCACATCACAAGAAAACATTGCATTTTTGGGGGAGAGCAGATTTCCACCCCACTTTTGCCTTCACCACCCGATATGGTATTGTATTGATTCTATCAATGAATGGATGGATGAATAAATGAATGAATGAATCAGGCAATCAATCAATCAATCAAGCAGTCAGTCAGTCAGTCAGTCAGTCAGTCAGTCAGTCAGTCAGTCAGTCAGTCAGTCAGCTTGGTTGCTCAACAGTGAGACACTGGTGAAGCAGGCATAGCAGTACCTGCATTTTCTGTGTTGCATGAGAAAAGTTCATTTTCCTTCCCCTGTACTTACCATTTTCTATAGAGCATGAGTGTCAAACTTGCCACAATACTGCTATCAAGGGACAATTGAGAGTATCCTGTCATATTGCATTACTGTCTGATTTGGAAGCATTACTGTTTCAGACAGGAAGGCGGTGCAGAGAGTGGTGAGGATGGCCGAAAAGATGATTGGTAGTTCACTTTCTTCTATTCAGGACATAGCATATAAGTGATGCTTAAGCAGGGTCTGCAGGATTGTCTGGGATGCTACACATCCTCTTCATGACCTGTTTTCCTGGTTACGTTTTGGGAGGAAGCTTCATGGTATCTGAAGCAGAACATCTAGATTCAGTCACAGTTTTGTTCCATATAGCATCAACCTAGTGAATACACACACACACACACACACACTTACACACATGCAGGCACATATTTATGTATGTATATAGCATGTGTATATGTGTGTTATGTATGTATTTGGTTAGATATATATTCTCTGAGAGCAGGAAACAGAATTTCATTTTAATGTGAGCCAGTGTGCTCACAGTAAAAAAATGACAATAAAGTTCTCTTCTCTTCTCTTCTCTTCTCTTCTCTTCTCTTCTCTTCTCTTCTCTTCTCTTCTCTTC
>JANHJO010002933.1:47468-58988 GCA_032468235.1 Pseudoxyrhopus heterurus
AGACAGAGAGAGAGAGAGAGAGAGAGAGAGAGAGATACCCTCTCTTGGGTTTTGAACTTGCTTCCTGTTCCTGTGAAAGAAATGTATTCTGATTGATTGTCAGACTCCCATGGGGTCATGCAGGGGTAACTTTGTAGGTTATCTAGAGTCCCAGGCTTGTTTGAATCTTGCTGGGTGATGTAATCTTCCCAGGTGCCATGTGGTGAAATGGATAGAGGGCTAATCCTGAGGGCCATGTCTTAATCCCATCACTCTGGAGCTGAAGGGGGAGCAGGGAGCTGAGGGAAGTTGCTTTGTCTTTAAAAACATGTTTCTGCTTTTCATATCCATGAAAATATAATATTCTGCCTTTTTAATATTTCCTAGAATATTTCATTCTTCTAGGAGAGGGGTGGGTGCTCACTTTCTATAGTATGGTCTATTTTTACCTGAATTGAACATTATTACAAAATATATATGGAAGTAAGACTTTTGGAATTTTGTTTTTTCTTTTGGCAATAATTGGTGACTGCTATACATAACCCCCCGTAACAACCCAATCACTTGAATACAGAAAAAAAATTCAAAATGGCTACTAACATCCTCTGAATTATCAGTCTTGCAAAATCAATTTGAACAGTCTTGCAAAATCAATTTGAACTTTCACGCATTCTAAGAAGTAGTTAGGACTTTAAGATACTCAAAATATATACTAATTGAAAGTCCAGTATTGTAACTCAGACCTATTACCAAAGATCGTTACTGTGGCCTTTTTGATAATTTCTCTTGCTTCTTTTTAGTATATTTTTATTAGGCAATTTATAAAAAAAGGAAATAGGGGAGGAAAGGGGTTAAAAAAGAATAAAATACAAATGATTAAACAAGGAATTTACAAATGTCACAGAGATAATAATTATCCACTATGTCCTTCATTCACATTCACAGTCATTGTGAATGACTGACTATATTATTTCTAAAAGCTTGAACATTGCTATTAAGCTCTAAGCATGTTGTGAATTTATTGTTTTTTCTTTCTTTAAGTTTCCCTTTGTTTCACTCAGCTTTTTTCCCCTTTAATACATCGACCTGTGCTCTTTTGTATTGTTTTTTTTCCAGTCACTTGAAAGATACTCCAGATCACATGTACCTAGAAAAATGAACTGGGATACCAGTGGACTTACTAAAGAAAAAAACATTCAGAAGTTCAGGTAGTTCAGACAAAGCAAAGAAGCAAATGTGCAAGCAAGCAAGATTCTGCTAAGTTTAAATTGGAGAAACGTTGCATGTCAGACAAGAGTACTGCGGTTTCTAAGTGTTTTAAACATTTGTATTATTTGTAGGATTGCTTTATTATTTGTTTTTTTGTGTGTTTTTTGGTATATTTATGATTTCATTGGAAGTTGCACAGAGTCATGAAGACGGGTGACTATATAAATGGAATACATGCTGCACACACACACACACACACACACACGTACATACATACAAACACATATAAAAATTAATTACAAGCATCAAGCTACTGAGAAATACCTAAAGCAGGGTTTGTTCGTTTTTCTTGTCTCTGTGCAACCAGTAAACTGCAGGAGTTTGTCTAGAACAAAGTGCAGCAAGCAAACTGGACTTCAATGAGGTTGCATTGAGACCAGTTTGATTTAGTGAAAAGTACCAGGCTAGAAACTAGGAGACTCTGAGTTCTAATCCTACCTTAGGCATGAAAGCCAACTGGTTGACTTTGGGTCAGTCATTCTGTCAACCCAGTCCACTTCACAGAGTTGTTGTGGGGAAATATAGGAGGAAAAAGGAATATTAGGTATGTTTTCTGCCTTGAGTTATTTATAAATATAATAAAAATGGGATATAAATAAATAAAATTCATGATGGGCTGGATTCAAATAAAAGAAGACAATGTTCACTCCTGACCTTTATTTCTAAAAAAATATCTGGCAGTGCCAAATCCCCTAATGGTTATATTGCTAATACCAGAGCAGCTTCTGCTAGTGAAACCAAGCTGATGCGATTTGGCACTATCCCAAACATTCTAATTTAATAATAAGCTAGGACTTTCCATATTTTAAGTTAACTATTTTGTTCAAGGATATTTGAAGAGAACAGGCTATACTTCAATTTGCATCACCTTAATTTTTAATTCATGATTTTAAAGAGGTAGAGCCACAACAATCAACTTGGATTCAAGATGTGTATAGATGTACACCATCCATTGTTATAGTCATATGATTCGGCATAAACGGGAGACCTGGATATTGATCTACAATATTTCTTCACGTTCTACTACTAGGGCTTTACAATCTTATTAGAGGCCTATAAATAAATAAATTAGTGGCCTGTTTCCTTCTTCTAGAACCACAGAAACTTCATTCATCACTTCCTTCTCCTTTCCCCAGTTTTTATTCAGCAAAATTTTACAGAATTTAATAAAAGTAAAATATACATATTAAAATAAGCAGATACCTATTTAAAAAATTAAATATTTAGCCCATTAGCTCTACCAACATTTCCTGTTGTTTCTTTTCTTTTCTTTTTTCTAGAGCATTGTTTTACTGTATGTTCCTTTTCAAAACCTTTTCCCCAGCTTTTCAATTCCTTTGTATGCAGCCAAAGCTCAAATGAGAAATAGGGGGAAAATCACTTGGCTCAGTTAATTCTTATAACAGTCTGACAGATGTAGATTTTTTATATAAGGTCCATAATGCTCATTGTTCTTCTTGTAATTCCAGTTGGCAGCTCATTATTTACCACATGATGTTGCTGCTGAAAGAGTGCAGTTCACTCTGTTTTCAGAATTAGACATAGTTGGTCAAGCATTTCTATATTGTTAGGCAAAACCTAGCCAACATTAAGTGGCAATTGCTATATTGGAATATATCCTGAAATAGAACTAAATGCTTGGAGGTAAATTGGAAAACAATTGCTGTTCTTGAGTGGCAAAATACTCGCCCTCATCCTCACATGTTCTTTGAAACACAAATGAAAAACTAATTTCATTTAAAATTGCAGCAGATCCTTGGAAGAAAATGTTATAAATCTAAACTATTTTTTTTTTAAATATTAAAGTTCTAGTCCTTTTTTGTTTGGGACTGAAGAAGAAAATCTTAACCCAAATAATGTGTCTCCAGTAATAAGTAGTAATATTTACAGTAGTAATTTACAGGAATAGGTTGTTTGATGACCAATTTTTCTGCATAAGAGCAGTTGGGTGTACTTGGAGCTGAAACAGGTCATCGGATCTTCTCACAATGTCCTCAAATCAAGCTACTTCAAGTGTACTTTTGGAAATTAAAGAGAATGAAGATTATCTGAATCTAGATCATCCATATAACACCAGTTTTGGAACACTTACCTCAGAGCTTTTTAACAGCACTTATACAGGTAGTTCTGGACTTATAGCCAGTCATCTAGCAGCCATTCAAATTTACAACATTGCTGAAAAAAGAGACTTATGACTTGTCCTTGCACTTACGAACATCACAGTCAGAGGTGCTGTTCAGCCAGTTCCGACAGGTTCTGGAGAACCGGTAGCGATAATTTAGAGAACCGGCAAATACCACCTCTGATTGGCTGACTGTGGCAAATACCACCTCTGATTGGTCAACTGCATAGTCACGCCCACCAAGCCACACCCACAGAACCAGTAGTAAAAAAAATTGAATCCCACCACTGATCACAGTATCCCCTTGGTCATATGGACGCTTGGCAACCAGCATGCATTTACAATGGTTGCAGCTTCCCAAGGTTAATGTAATCACCATGTGCGATCTTCCCAGCCAGTTTTCACCAAGCAAAATCAGTGGGGGAAGCCAGATACAATTAATGGCCATGTGATTCACTCAACAACTGCAGTGATTCACTTTTAATAACCATGGCAAAAAAGTCATAATATCAGGTATGACTCATTTAACTACTGCCTTGCTTAGCAACAGAAATTCTGCCCCTAGTAGTGTTCATAAGTCAAGGACTACCTGTACTAAGGAATTATAGGACCAAATTACAGTATAGTATCTCTTATCATTTAGACAAAGTTTATATTGTTCTGTTGAAATTTTAATGACATTTGATGATGCTTTCTGATTCCCTTGAATATATTTTTTACCTTTTTAAAGTGTATGCTGAGTTTTGTTTTACTTTATTAATACTTTTTTCCTGAATTGTTATTATTTGTTTATTTATTTGTTTATTTAATCCATCTGGTACAGGGGTGTCAAACTCAAGGCCCACGGGATGCTTAGATCTGGCCCATGGGGCCACCCTGGAAACAGCGAAGGACCAGCCTGTGGCTGTGTGTGGCCGCCCTGAGCTCTGTTTTTACTGGCAGAGGGTTGCAGGAGGCCATCGCAGCCGGAAATGGAATTCAGGAGCCCGTTTTTGCTGGAAGAGCACTCAGGCCATCACAGGCGCTCCCAACACGAGGGACGTTGAGCTAGCTATGCCTACCCTGGCCACACCCACCCCAGCACCCCAAGGTCAAACAAATGTTTTTACTAACATTTTTATATCCATAATTACGCCAGGTGACTTTTGGCTTGACAAGGCGACCCAGACGAGAGCCCTGAATTTGGGTCTTGGCTCGCTGGGAAGTACCTTGCCATAGGGACTTGAGGGATTTCTGGGGCTACACCGGCTTTTGCCAACGCCACTGGGAGTGCAACAGCTGCACCGGGTGTGGCCCCAGCTGTTAGTTTCGGGATAGTGCCTATTGACATCAACCTTGGAATCTTAACCCCAGCAATGGTTATTACCATCACCACAATTTTTTCCTTGGAGACTGGATTCAAAGACATGGTTTTTATTTGGGCACCGTGGAACTTGCCGGACTTTATCTATCGGACTAAATCCCTTATTGCCTTCAGCAAAATCTTGGCTAATTTTTATAACTATCAGCTAAACCCTGATGTAAGGAGATCTAATTGGATTAATCTGTTGTGGAACCTGCTGGAATTTGCCTATTGGACTAAACTATCTATTGCCTTCAACAACTGGACTAATCTACCTATTGTTTTTAATAATATCCCGGCTAGATTCTACAGTTATTTACCAAACCCTGATATAAGAATATCTGAGAAACAAAGCATATATATTTACATAGATACCCAACACACTATTCATTCTGACATAACTCTATTACATAAAACAGAGAAGGGAAGAAAGAACCAGGAAGCAAAAGATATTGATTCATGAGATAAAAAAACAAAATATAAAGGTGTTATTAAATCTATCATACCAGCTTCACATACTATACCTTCATATCTTTCTATCTTTGTAAACTATTCTTATTTCTATGTTTTCCCCTTGATTTCATTCATTCAACATGTTGAATATTTTTTTCCTATACTCATCCATGGTTTATCCATTATTGTTCCATTCCTTTTACTGGAATGCAGTATGCAACTATCACCAAGCTATGGATTTGTATTATTACAAAATCTACATAATAGCAATTCATATTGTATGTCAATTTATGACATACAGTACATTTTAGCCCTTTCAGTTGTTAATAATTTGTACATTTTCCTACCTGTATTTATCAACTCTGGACTCCATAAGGACCTTCCTATTACTTTTGCTATTGCTATTGCTATTACTTTTAGAGATACCCTGTTAACCAATTTTTCCCCTTTCCTTGTAAGATCATTTATTGTGTTTACCAATTACTCCTCTTACATTCCATGTCACCAGCTCCCATATTATAATTATTCTAACCAGATGGGCCCATAGATTTTAATGTTGAATGGCCATCATGACTGTTTTTCACATAAAGCTTTTTAATAAAATAGAAAATATGTAGATCAGGATATCATGCCTGCTAATGGAAAGGACAGTCATTTTGAGCACATTTTGGATTCAAAGATGAAAATACAACCAAATCTCAGTTTTATCCAATAATGCTGAAGCTTTTCTATGCAGATTAGGACTTTTAATCTAGAGACTACTTTGCAAATACACACACAAACACACACACACACACACACACATAGGCTACACCTCATGAACTATGTTTAAAATATATGTACGTGAATCACACAAACACACACACACAATGTGCTTGTATGTATGTATATTTATGATGTGTGTGTGTGTGTGTAAAATTTGCTTTGTATCATTAAGGCTCTTTGTAGTTTTAATAGTATCAAAATAAGGTCACTACTCCTTTACAGACACTTGTTTCTTTCAAAGAGGGATAAGAAAATGGACAAAGTATTATTCTGCAGGACTGATTCATGTGGATAGATAAAGATATAGAGATATAGAGAAAAACAATGACATATGACAGGTCAAAGAAACTAATAAGACAGGATGATAGAATGCCTAGGGTTATCTTTGTTCTTTAATCTCTTTGCAACACAACGGTGATTAACACAAGCAGCTTAACAGATAGTGCTATTAGAAGTGAAAGAGTGCTAATTGTGTTCTTCCCAATAACATATTGATTTCTAATCAACTTTTCTGTAAGAAGCAAATAGATAACTTGCTATCAAGGAAAACAGTAAACGAGTACAGGATTTCTAAGGACATTCTTTGTATATAAAGATTAGCCCAAATTATTGTCCTATTTAAAGAGCTTTAAACTGAAAGTTATCCAAATTTAGCACCTTATATAGGAAAGTCCACTAACCAATTATACATGTAGAAATTTTATTTATGTAGTATGGTTTGTTGAAATATATATATATTTAAAGTTTTTACAATTCATATACAACACTCTATTATGCACAAGACATTTGGCACATAATTGATGTCTTTTAGACCTTTCTGCTCTTTGGAGTAGACTTTATGGTCCCTGGCTCAAATATCCAATCAACAATGTTGACAAAACTGATGTATTGGTAATTTAAGAGTGGTTCTGCCTACAAACAAAGTACTAATGATAGTCTACATATCTTGCAATAACAGGAGAGAATGGATATTCCAAAATTGATAACCATGAACTATTGCAATAACCCATCTATGTATTCTAATGTTCACCTTCTCAAATAATTGCATGAAAATCATGATACCTAGGACCTAGGGACTGTGCCAGAGAACACCTTAGCAAATACTTCTTTGGACAATGGGCGGTGGGTTCCTTCCATATCTATCTGTATCTAAAATACAAGTAATTCATTGACTGTCAAAGAGTCTGGTATGTAAAAGAGATCTTGAAATTGTCTTAAACCAAAGAACCTTAACAGAACTAGAGTTTTTCATTCACAAATCAATACAGTCATTTGAGAATGCCTTGAGAGAATCAATAAGAGTGAAGTATGTCATTGCTTGCAGGAGCAAAGTAGGCCACAATGGGATATCAGCAATGAAGTCATGTCTTGGAGAGGATTTATACAATTTGTATGCAATATATCGGAATGGACCCTAGATAGATAGATGATAGATGCAGTAGATGATATATAGATAAATTTTTATCTATCCTTTACTAGGAAAAACTCTACAGTATATGCATTATTATTTCTGCCTACTGAATTTTATTATGCCCAGATCTATATTCCTAGGACTAATATCTATACTTTTAAAAAAACACTTAAAAAAGATAATCGTTTTAAAGAATAGAGAAAAACATTGCTATCTGGATTTATATTTTGTTGTTTCTGTTTTGAAAATGTAGAGAATTTATAATGATCCAGCCCATATAATTACAGGCATTTAAAGATATATAAAAGAAGTAGAAGTAATCTTCATCTGTTTTAGATAAATTTTCTGTCTAATCAAACTATGCAGCACAGACATAGACACAGAATAACAGAGTTGGAAGGGACCTGGGAGGTCTTCTGGTCCAACCTCTTGCACAAAGATGAGACCCTATACCATTCTAGACAAGTGGCTTTTCTTAAAAGTCTCCAGTGATGGAGCACCCACAACTTTTGAAGGCAAATCTTCACTGATTAATTATTCTCTCTGTGAGGAAATTTCTCCTTAGTTCTAGGTTGCTTTTCTCCTTGATTAGTTTCCATCCTAGGAAACTTTAACTTCAATAGTAAAAAAGAACTTCAAAGGCCACCAGATTTGGAATACACACTGTAGCCCCAATCTGCATCTCCTTAGAATAGTGATCCTTACAGCTATGATGTCATGAGATCTGAGGAAAAGATACATTTAGCTTAAGAAGTAGCTGAGAGGCAGCATGTTCATAGCATATTCCAAAGGTTCTTTGTGTTCAGATCCAAAGCATAGTCTTTGTCTCTTAAAGCCACTTGCAGAGAATGGTATGAACAGGACTATATGAATTCTTGTCCAAAATGCATTTCAAAATGGAGCAATATAACGAACATCACTAAGCCCTAAGAATCTTTGGCACCTACATTTAAAAATGTAAGAGAATAGGTGCCAAATAGAATATATTAATATTGTGGTATTAGGGAGGGGAAAAAAGAAGGGGGGAAATATAGGCAGCTTTGGAATGAGAATATACTTTTAATTATTTTTATATTATTTTTATTGACTAATGCAATTTAAAATAAAATAAGAAAGAAAACGGAAAAAAATCAAAGAGAAGCAAAAAGTGCAAGAAAAGAAAAAAGGTGAAGAAAATTAGAAAAGAGATAAAATCAATACAAAGAAGTGGCTTCTGATATTTCTCACAGCAATTATAAGTACATTTACATTTTAACCTCTCCTTCCCAAGTTTCACAATAATACATTTTTTTCTATTATCTATTCCTTCTACTCATCAAAGTCATTCACATCACAAATTCATTTTTCTTAAATTTTTACTCAAAAAGTCTGCAAAAGGTTTCCTTTGATTAGAGGAAAGACACTATACAATAAATGTATAGTGTCTTTCCTCTAATCAAAGAATTTAATGTATCCATCTCAGCAGAATTTTGCTGCTTTCGCCAAACATTCCTCCATAGTGGGTAATGTTGAATCTTTCCGTATCTGCGGATATAATAATTTTACTCCACTAATCATATATTGCAACAATTTTCCATGGCAGTATACTTTTGTTTCAGATTACTTTTTGGATATGGTGCTATGCAAATTAAACTAAAACCTTTGTGCATTTTAAAAAAATGAAATATGGTTAAACTTACATTACTGACAGAAAAAAAATCCATGCTGAGAAATATTAACCATCTTTTTCCATCCTGAAATGACAAACATTTTATTTCAAATAGGGAAGGCTGTCAATAAATTGAGATTCACTGACAGTGTAAAATTATCATTTTATTTCCTTGAACAACAGGGCTAAATATGAAATTCACATGATTTTTTCCCCTGATTAATATGTATGTCTTGCTGTTAACATAATTCATAGTTTGCCCCTTAAAACTATATTATTAGAAGCTTTTTAGTGGATGGAACACAATAGCCTGTACAGAACTTATCAAATAGTTACATCAGACACCCACATAGGAAAGTAAATTGCAACTTATCAGCCACTTGTTATGATGGAGTGAAATGAATGAGCTTAAAAAAAAGATTTTAAAACATAGAGGAAAAATCTTATTTACAATGTAGTGTGCGTGGATTGAAAATAAAATCGTACTAGGTCTTTAAAAAAGAGCATTTGTGGAAAAGGAACAATTATTCTATACGTGATGCAAAAGGGGAGAAAAAAGGGATGTACAAATTTTTCCCAAGTTAGAGAAGGAATGATTCCTACATAGTTGGCAATATTTTTGCATATAGTGTAATCTTAATATGCCATTTAAAGATGTGTAAAGTCTTTTCTGTTACGTAGGTTAGTGCCTATATCAGTAGTGTTGAACTTTTTTAGGTTTGAGTGCCAAAATCACGCCTGCCCCCCACCCACAATGTAATGCAGACCTCCCTCTGTGCATGCGTGCACACCCATTTTTAGCTCCAAAAATGTGCAAAAAACAGCTGTCGCACACACCCCGTGCCCCCAGCGCGCATGCACGCACCCCCCACCCATTTTTAGATCAAAAATGCGTGAAAACAGCTATTTTTGCGTGTTTTTGAGCTAAAAATGAGGGGGGCACGCATGCATGCAGGAGGGAGTGGGTGCCCCCCTGCAACTCCGCACACATGTGCATGCCCCTGCCCGTTTTAGCTCAAAAAACACGCAAAAAATAGCTGTTTTTCACGCATTTTTTGAGCTAAAAACAGGCGGGGAGTGCACGCATGTGTGGGGGTGGGGATGGGCGACGGCTGGCATGCTGGCCGATGTGGCTCTGCATGCCATTGTGGGCACGCGTGCCATAGGTTCGACACCACGGGCCTATATGGTATGTTCAAATATGCTCTTTTTTGTCAGATCAAGTAATCTAATTGCTTGGCTTGTTGCTGATATCACAGGAATCAGCCCCATCTCGGGATGAAGACCATCTGTTTGAAGCCACAGCCACTGTGACTGCAGGGCTGAATAGCAGTTTCCAGACAAGCTCAGTGGGATCCCACAGATATTTATTATGCTTGTTTTGGGTCTCTTGCATTCAAGTTGGGTGCAATGAGGTCGAAAAGCAAATATACCAAGTTCAGTACTTCTTTCTTTTTTTGATAAAACGCAGGCAAAATGCATATGCTGTGGATGTTGCTTTCTTTAAAGGTGAACTGTACAGCTTTGTTTGCTTTATTTATAAAACAACACCAACATTATCAGTACTACAAATAGCAAGTGACAAGCATTACCAACCAGAAATGTTTGGAAAACTTTCACTGGTTTAAATACCAAGGGTTTCTTGGAACTAAACACCATTGACTTTAGCTATCCCACTGAGCTAATCAATGCCTGTTGGGTCCTTATATTATAGTTTTAGGTTTCTCTATCAAACAAGGTTCTCCTATGTTTGCATGATATTATATACCGTATTGTAGAGACAAAAACAAAACATCCTCTTTTGTTTTTAAACATCTGTTCTATTCTGTAAGGTATTTTTTTAAAAAAAATCACTCAAGCTGCAAACTCAATATCATATCTAAGCTTTTGTTGAATACAGTGGAACCTGCTTCCAAATACATGTCTAGGATCAGGCCACAAAAAGAAATAATGGAGGAGGAGGAGGAAGAGGAGGAGAAGGAGATGATTATCATAGGTTTTTGTTCTTGGCATAGAAACATAGTGATAGACAGGATGGTAAGATGGAAATATATATATTAAGTGATAACATACAGAAGTACATGTAAATGAAAATTATTTTGGTCTGTATGTTTTGGGGATCAGAAGAATTGAAAATCAAGTTAGTGTGGATGTATGGGAATGTTCCAATAGTTTCTTTGCAGCAGGAGACATGCTAAGTAAAATGCATAATTGTGACTATAAATTACAAATTCCAAGCCATGTGGCATAGTCAATTACTAGTATTCTTATAACAACTTATATAAATCCTGGTGGCTTCCACCTTGATCTGAATCTTCTCCCAGAATCTAGCCTATGGTAGTTGGAGCTCTTGCTAGGTGTATGATCTATGCTTTGTATGTTACTGGATTGTCCATCTGTTTACTATTTTATGTAGATTGTTATTTTCATATTGACTTGTTTTGTGATCCATCTAGAGTCACTCTGGAGTTGAGTAGTGACTAAAGTGAACGAAAAAACTACTAGAACCCCAGTCAAGAACTTTTTACACA
>JANHJO010002933.1:118568-129133 GCA_032468235.1 Pseudoxyrhopus heterurus
AAAGTCTGCCTACTACTTTTTTGCTACATTTATTAAAAGATTTGAATTTAGACTTGGTCTTCAATAAACTAAGATACTTTGCCAACAACTTACAAGGTATTAATCTGAACAGCCGGCTACCATGTCCTCCCATCAGACAATTTCCCTACTGCTAAATTTTCTCACCTTTTTCTTCCAAGAAAGTGATTGCCAATTGCTCTCTTGCCACTGTATTTCCTGTAAGGGTTTCTTGACCCACCTTCAACATGACTGATGTAAAAGTCCAGTTATTATAATTCTGGTCTTGGAAGTTAAAGGTTGCTGGTTGAAAACTAACAGCAATGGAGTTTATTAATATGCTTTGTTACATTAATCAGCCAGATGTTTAAACTGGATTTGGTATTGTTATCTACCAATTGAGTTCTTTCCAAAGACCTTACGCAGCTGTTGTTTGGCTTAAAGGTATCATGGCAGGATATAAGCCATTCCAAGTAAAGTTGTCTTTTTCAATTGACTGAGGTAATTTTGTCAATGCTGATGTTATTCAGTCCCAGAGGTTTTTGGATTGTACCCAAGATACCTATTACTACTGGTACTATCTTTGCTAACTTTTGCTAGGTGGTCCACTATTTCTTCAGCTTCTTTGCAGAAGTGGCATTTACTGTTTTTTTTTTCCAGTTCTGGCTTTCTATGCATTTGTTCTTCAGGCTTGGTTTTATGCAGCCAGAATTAGCTGTTATGTCTCTTTCTTTGATTTTTATTATTATTGAACTTTCTACTTCTCCCTATGCTTCAATTCCTCCCCCCATAAGTATAATTATATTGTGTCACCATTTTTCCCAATACCTGAGAGAAAAATGTTTCATAGTATATCTTACTGTTAGTGGCTAAGATGGGAAATTATAGTTTTTCTTTGCAAATGTTAAGGCTCTCCACCTCTACTCATTTCCAAAGAAGCAGCAAGTCACCATAGGAGTGAAGCAGGATAAGAATAGGTCCCTAATATAATATAAACTTTAGAACAAAGTATAATAATCTTTCTATTTCTGAAATATAGTAATACTGTAAGTTAATTTACATATTTTGTTTTAATTGTCTCAAGAGATTGTCCCATAAAAAAGAAATCAAGATCCATGCTAAATTTGGAAACTGTAGCCCATTTGTAGTATATAATAAACTATATTGCCACCGCCTCTGGCTTTCTGTATAATAGGAAAAAGCACAATTAAATACCAAATCTTTTGGTATTTAATTATGTTTTATATTGCTAATAGTTTGTACTAACTGCCCAGAGAGATTTTGAGAGAAGCCTTCCATGAAGTAATTTCCATGATCACATTTGCATGGTGCACAGGTAGATTGGATGGCTCTGGATTTAGCTAGGCATACAAAAGAGTGCAAATGTATTATTGCTTCACCATATGTCTAATTTGAAACTCACTTCATATTTATCACAGTTTTGGCAATGTGGTAATGGTCAAGTAAAAAACTATGGGTAGAAGTGCAAGCTGGTGAATGTGAAACTATCAGATGGTCAATTCACTATGTGCCAAAGCTGCCCAGTTCGGTGTAAAGATATGCATATTATACCTGTTTGGTTAAATGAATCAGACCTGAAATCATATAATCCTGACACCTACCGAAACATAGTACAAAGGTGGAGGTTGAAGGGAAAAGTCACTTTCCAATCAGTTATTGATTGGACAACTGTAATATCCCAGATGGCAAATGAAAAGAGATTATAGCAATATTGCCAATAAATAATGTATTCCATCCTTAATGTTCCTTCCTTTGCAGCACATTACTCACTCCAGACTTGATGCTATGCCAAGCATACTGAATTATCACCACAAGTAGCTGTAATAAATGAAAGTTTCCTTTTATCAGCAAGTCAACATAAAAAGGAAACAGAGCAATTTAAACCATGTTTAACACCTTTACAGCAATTTTGTAGCTGAAATAAAGATGAATGTTGTTTTAGGTAGTTCAATCAGTGCTTATCTTGATGAAGGGAAACAAGCAATGGACCAAATGCTGGTGTGAATTAGAATAAAATATATTTTGTAAAAGAGGAAGAACTTGAAACCAGTTATTTATTCACCTTATATTATTTTAGAGAGGAACATTAATCATTAAATACCCAAAGTCGCTGAGAGTCAATTGGCATATAAATAATAATAAGAGTAATAATCCCACAATATCTATGCACCACTTGAAAATGATTGGCATTGACAAAATCACCCTCAGTCAATTGCAAAAGGCATTTTTACTTGGAATAACTTACATCCTGTGACAATACCTTTAGCACCATCAAAAAATAACATTTTCCTATCCCAAGTCCTTGGGAAGGGCTCAGTTGGTAGATAAAAATGCCAAATCCAGTCTGAACATCTAGCTAATTGGGCCATGAACCATAATAATAATAATAGCTCACTATTTAGTCACCTCTTGGTTAGATTACTGCATTTCACTTTACATGGAGCTGCCATAGGAGACCAATCACAAAATCCAAAATGCAGCAGCAAGTGTAGTTCTGAATGTTTCATACTTTGCCTATGTTCTGATGATGAGCAGCACTGGCTTCCAGACACTTTTAAAGGTGCTAGTTATTACCTCCTAAATGTCATGGAGTGAGGTTGTTTCTTGTTCTGTTATAAGCATCAGCAATTCTAGGCAATATATCACCATGTGGTATATACATTTTAAAATCCAAAACTGAAGAAGAAAAATCATTAATAACAATAGCAGCTTTGACAGCTCAGATCAGGAGAAACCAACCTCCAATATAAAATGTTAATTGAACCCCCAAGCAGGTCACAAATCACCTTGCCCCAAAGTCTATTGAAAGAGTTGGGTCTTCAGAGCTTTCCTTCAGGTCATCAGGGTTAGGACTGAATAATAGATTATGAAGAATAATTGCCATTTTCTCAGAACTAGTTAGGTTTCACTAAGAGAAAATCAGTACAATTTAAACAAGTAAATATAACATGTAGAATAGGTCTGTCCATCTACTAGGAGGGGTATGCTGTTTGTTGCTTCAGTCATAGAATGGGAAACACTTGTTACTCTGCTGATTTGGAGGCAGCAGAAGAAACTGAGAGTGATAATAGGAAAATTATTTTTCTTCCCTATATCCTTGAATCCCACTCTACAAAATAGGAGCTGGCTGCAGGTATTGAATTTGGACATTCTGGCGATATATGAAGAATTTAGACAAATAGTTTTGAAGAGTGGAAATAGTGAGTACTTTCTTTGTTTTCTTCATAGAAAGAGAAATTGTTAACTTCATAATAGACATGCTAAACTCTATGCCCCAGAATATTTGATATCGGTTTTAGGAGTTTCATTTTTTACAAACTCTTCATTTTTCTCTTCTGTTCTTTTCAAAATATTGTCAACACATAGAAAAACTTAAGAATAGCTTTTGATGCATACAAATTTCCATGGTAGTTTTGATCAAAACTCAAGAAAACTTAGTTGCAGAAATATCCACAGTTGCTGCTGCTATTGAGTAGTAATAGTGTATATCTTTTTTTGACAGAGGCTTATTAGTAGATTGAATAGTGATGTCATTCGGTCATGACCTTAACAAGATGTGACAGTGCATAAAACTCTTCCCCAGATATGACATGCATAACCCTGCTCTCCCATATGATCCAGGATATAGTCCATTAGTACATTAAAAAGCCTTGATGGACAAACAACCCTAAAATATGTACTGTTATAAATATGCAAGGATAGGTGCACATGCACACACATGCACACAATACACACATACACAAACTTAGGTAAATAAACTTAACTCCTTTCTCAGCCCTGGATCCACCTTGATTCAGATTTAGGGCTGCCACAGCCGGGGATGGGCAAGCTGTGGGAATGGGAGAGTAGGGAAAGGGAGAATAGCCATAACAACATTCTTTCACCAGAGATCAAGGGCAAGTTTCTAAAGCTAAAAGAAGCATTGTTTGCAAGTTTTCACTTCAAACACACATATATCTTCTGTAAAGCTAAAAAGAAGTATAGTTTACATATTGTAACATGAAATATATGGGCATTTGACCTCTCTTTTATATCATACTAGCTGATAACCCGGTTTTGCCCGGGTATTTATGCCTTGCTGCAACATAGTGGAAGCAAGAATTCCCAGTGTACTTTGCCCAATTTGCATGCCTTGCCTCTATTGGCTGGAGAGCCGCTGATCTGCCTGTTGCTGCCTGGGCAGATCCAGAGGCCTCCGCACATGCTCAGTAGAGGTTTGTGGCTGCAGAGGAGTGGGGGTGTCCTCTTTGGCACCAATTTTGGGGGTGAAAGAAGCCCCAACATCGTTCGTGACCCCCACAAGGAACCTCTCCGGAGTGTAAAGAACATGTATGTAAAGTTTGGGTGTGATTGGTGCAGGGGAGGAGGAGCCTATCCAGGACATACCCATAAACATATACACCCACACTTCTGTTTTATAGATATAGATTATATTCCCTGCATGTTGAACTGTTGGAGGATATGATCAGTTTAATGAAAAAGAACAGGGCATGACATGATAGCAATGTTCCAATATTTGCTACTACAAAGAAGAGGGGATCAACCTATTTTCCAAAGTACCAGAAGGCAAGACAAGAAACAATGGATGAAAACTAATCAAGGAGAGAACCAATCCAGAACTAAGGAAAAATTTCCTAACAGTGAGAACAATTAACCAGTGGAAAGGTTGCCTCCAGATGATGTGAGTGTTCCATCACTGGAGGCTTTTAAGAAGAGTCTGGACAGCCACTTGTTTGGAATGGTATACTGTACATTGGTATAGGGTCTCCTGTTTGAGCAGCGGGTTGGACTAGAAGACCTCCAAGTTTCCTTCCAACTCTGTTATTCTGATGCAAGCAAAATAGTTTGGCCACATTCTTGGGATTTTATTAGAGTAAGTATGTTTAAAAGAATGAATGAAATAGAGCTCTGAAATTATCTAACAATTAAAAGCCTAAAAGTATTATATGTTTCTTTGCATATATTGTTTGTGTGCCTTTGAACTAGAAAGATTTAATTTAAAGCTGGATGCAGTGCAAACTATAATATGCAGGTTTATGGGATTTTCAATTTTAATTAATGGAATAATAACTAAAGTTATAAACAAGAATAGAAATGACTGCAGTATTAAACACCTGCTTCATAATTATTTGAACAACAAATGTGCTTGAGTTTCCCTCCTCTTTATGATCCTAGCATTGTATTCAGCATCTTATTTTGAATTTCCCTTTTTAAAGAGTATTCTAATTTTGAAATACTTTGTGAAAAGTACTTCTTTCTCTGTAGCACATAGAATTCTCACCCAGTGTTTTTATTTACATAGAAATTGAATGTGTGCACTGAGTCCCTTGGAACTCCTTCAAATATTCAAGCATTTTTAAGGTCTACTACTGTGCATTTAATATTCCAAAAGTGAATAGGAAAAGCTTGAAGCAGCCAAACAGGACCTATGAGGCCAATTTCCTATTGAACCAATGGTGGTTGAACATCTGGGATGTTCCAAAGTCCACTTGTCAAATCCCTGGTTGTCATTTTGCCTTATCAATCCCAACATAACAAAATTGTCTCACAACTGAATTAATACTCCTAGACTGTTTGTGTATGTTAAGTAGATTGTATTACAGATATTTTATTAGTAGTACTGGTTTAACTCCAAGAAGTAACTCTTAGAACAAGTCAGTCATAGTTTCCTAATAGTGAAAAGAAAATCAGGAAATTCTCCAAAACAATCAAAATAACAAATTCCATAAAATGCCTAGTATACAATATGGATACTGAGCACAGTTACTGGTGGCTTTTAAATGATATAAAAGTAATTGAGATTTGAGATTTTTTTTAAAAAAAAATATTTGTTTTGGTTTGTTTGTTTGTTTCATTTATTTCCTAACTAGGTTATCAAAGAATTGTGTCAGAAAGGCCATCGGGAGGCTGCTGCTATCAAAAGACTATCAGACACATATACATTTCACATATCAGAAGATGTGCGGGCCGGCATTGCTTTCCGACATGTATCGACATAGTGATAATTATTTTCAAATCAATTAAAGCAAAATAAAGGGAAGTAAGCTCATTTAAGCATACAATGAACTACTGTATACAGTACATCAAGCAACTGACAATGATGTAGGATTCAAAATAACATTCCACATCTGATAAATCTTTTAAGCTAGATTCTGAAGCTTGAGTGATTCCCCCCCCCCCAAATTTCCTCCAGAAGCAACAAATATATCTGCTCCACATGATAACCCTCTGATTGCTTTGACGTAAAATTTATAAACGTTCAGCACAGCATTCATCCATGCCCTGCTACACCACAACAGGCGCACATAGACATGCCATTGAGTGTCTTTTTAACAATGGTATATTGGGTTTGAGTAGTACATTTTCATTTCATTCATCATTTAAAGACAGATAATCAGAAAGTCATTACATCAGCTGACACTGGGCCCTTCACTCGATTGTATCGTAATTGAACACTGCAGAGCATGTGCCAAATTTAATGGATAATGAATATATTATGTCAGCAGAACCGCCTCACTGACACTCCTGAGGGAAAGGAGGAGGGGGCTGTTTCAGTGCAGAGAGGGTCACAGATGTTGTGCTGATTTAGTGATAGAGTGTCTGTGTAATTAGCTAATCAATGATGGATATAGGACTGTTTGTGGCCAACTCCTTCTAATACATAAAAAAGCTGCTCAGGGTTGGGTATGACATGATGTATAATAATGGGAAAGCCTTTGCTCTGCCTTCTTACATTCCTCTACAGAATTTTGACTGATAGGACTGGGAATGGTATTAGAATGCTCGGCTTCTACATGTTTAATTGGAACATTACACAACCACTGAGTTTCTACACAAATGAGTGAAATTCATGCTGCTCTGGTTTTAGTATTCTATACATTTCTTTCCTGTAAAGCAGGTGCTATGAGGAAAAACACCTAAAATGCATTCACACAGTATTTATTTTACATTGTCAATTTTTCTTGGTAGAGGATCTTAGCAATTAGATCAGCAGGTCATCTATGTTGTCTCCACACTGCCACAAAACATTTATTTTGCTATCTTGAGGTAATTTAACCAGTGTGGATAAACTACTGCCATCAGTGCAATATAAAGTGAATGGTGCTGTTGAGTAGCCTCTGATGTAAGGATAACAGAAAGCAAAGGTCTGTTATATTCACTATTCTGTGCCTTTAGTAAATATCACAGGATTGCTTGCATCAGGCATGTATGTTAAAAGCCTTTTAGCCTGGAGCAATATGCCTTGATTTGGTGCATGGTGCATATTGTTCCAGAGCAATCTAGAATGAAAAACCTTTATCAGGTGGGGGTAGGGAGCAAGAAGGATAAGAGGAGTTTTCGCCCTCTGGCAAAGGAGTTTGAAGATACCAATGTCACTTTATTGAGGCAAATTGAACTGGCAAAGTGAATTAGGCCATCTCTGCACCTCAATTGCTTTGTTGAAACCTACAATATCTTCATTGTTTTGCACAGGTCTTTTCTTTATTGAAGTTTTTTCCCCTTAAATACAAAATGAAGTTGACACTAAATTGAAGATTTCTACCTCCCTTGCAAAAATATCAGACAAGAAAAACCTGTCTGTCTCTATATCCATATTATTGAACATCACTGTATCATAACAGCAATTTTAACATTTATTTATGCTAGTGTCAAGAACTATTTCCTTTACATTCATATTTCCTTGAATATTCCATCTTTCATTGGATAGTTTCAAGGATCCATATTGTGAGATAGGGAAATTTCTTTTTATTTCATTGAGACAATAAATAAGAAGAGCTTGCAGGAGTTTGGATACATGGTATAATGGATTTATGTAGTGAAGTTATAAAAAGATAAGTTGTGGATGAATGTTAGAAAAACTGTGTACTAGTAAGAGTTGTACAATAGTTAAATCAATTATCTAGAAAGATGGAGGGCTTCATTGGTTGTATTCAAATGTAGACTAGGTAGCTATTTTACAAGATGTTTTTATTCCTGCAGTATGTGAGTTATTTTGCACACTGATTAAAACATTAGAATTTATAACTGTCCTGCTTTAGGACAGCATTGTCTTGCTTTTATGAAATACTCCAGCCCCATCATCTGAAGATCATGATAAAACAAACAAGAATGTTTCCACCATAAAATGCTCATATTAAGTTTGAAATTAAGGCAGTCACTGGAATTGTGTTCTTAATCTTTCTTCTAATAAACATAACTAATTAGAGACCTGGGAGATATGCTCATTAATAAACAGTTTCTAACCCAAACTGTGTTTGACAATTGACCAGAAGTTGGACTAAGTGGTCCTGGTGGTCCCTTCCATTCTTATAATTCTACAGTGCAAAATATTTCCCCATTTTCAACTTTAAAATTTGCAAATTGTTTATGAAAATATCATAAATGTATATAGGAGCTCATACTAAAATTCATGCATTTAAATTCTTTATCCCATTATTTGTGAAAGTAGATTTTTGCACACTAACTGCCCACTTTTCCCAAAGCCTCCTCTTCTCAGATATAACTCATCTGAGAATCCTTAACCAGTGAGACTTCCTAAAATTGCCTAGGCACTTTCAGGAATAATGAACTTTCAGGAATGGCTAATTATTCAGTAGTAGATTACTGATTTGTGCAACTATCTCTCTCTGTGCTCACATGTATACATTAACATGAACACACACCCTTGTCTAAACATTTTCATTCAAATTAAGTTTACTATAACAAATTTTTTTGCTCTTTTATTGTATGCATTTATCTATTAATATGCATAATAAAATAATTAAATGTTGAAGGACGGCTATCAAGACAACATTCATTTTGAAAGACCTCTGAAGGTCAGGTGTCAGAAGATGTTGTAAAGTAAGAACTCTTACAAATAAGGAAAGTGATGTTGAAATCACTTTTTGAATGCACTGCAACTGGGCTAAAAATAAAGTAGCTCAGTTCTTGGTACAGGAGATCACCAAGGTCTGAAATTGCTTTAGAAGTGGTAAAGAATCCTTATGCCTACTTTCCCCAATTAAAACTCCTTTTATATAGTAGGTAATTTCATAATATTTCTCCTTATTGAGTACCTCTGTGCCCAAAGTGCCTGACTCTGAAAATTAGCAAAAGCATAACACATTTTGTAGGGTTTTTGGGAGGCGGTGGGATGGGGGTGGTGGTAGCGGAGGTTGTGACTAACATCACTCTATTAATTGGTAGAATAAGATATTAGCTGTAAAGGTATAAGTCTCAATAGCACTCACATTGCAAAATATATTATCCTTTGAACATGGAAAAGAATTAATTTCCAGGCTAAAGTCTAAGAATTACTTCTTAATTACAAAGTAAAGTGAATCCTTTTTTTTTCTTTTAAAATATTTTAAAATCTTAGTGTAGCACATTAGCAGTACCACTAGCCCAGTCCCTTGTAAAAAAAAAAAAGTCCATGTAATGTTACTCCCTCAAAGGAATCAACCATATGGAATCAATCCCCAGAAGGCAAATAGAGAACCTCTATTGGAAATAAGCCTTAACCGACATAGTTCTATCTATATACAGGATTCTTTGCTAGAGATATGAAGAATATTTTCTATAAATATTCCTGTAGATGGCTGAGAGAGGATGATATAGTACTTATGACAATAGGTGCAAGATTGCTCAGGGATGCTCTTGTGTCTATATAAGAGGCAATTTTTGAGCCTGGAGTCAAGAATGTTTCCTTTCTCCTCCATCAATACATCTATTCATTTAAAAAAAATGTTTTTAAATGCATTAGACTACAAAATTTAGCTTGATCATGCATGCCCTGTTAGTTAGAGTTAGTTCTCGATTGGGTGAACTGACTTAAAAAGAAAATTATTTTCATTCCTCATGTCTATTAGTAGTTACCAACACTGTTAAATCTGTTTATAGATTGCCAAACACTCATTGGATAGCTTAAGTAATTAAAAGTCATGATGCACAAATACAATTTTCTGGTAAACTACAGAAAAAGGAACTGCAATAATGGTCAAATCCATCCACATTTTAGATACATTTAAGAGTGCAATCATATCAAGAAAGGGATTAGGATTGGGATTCTGTTTCACAAATAATATAAGCAAGCAAATATATGTGTCCCAGGATAATGTTGCATGATCCAATCTGGGTTGGTCACCAGGAGCTTTTGGGCTTGTGCTGGAGCCCATCATTGGGAAACTTCTCTCTACAAGAATGTGTGAGATACACAAGTCTGAAAGCTTGGAAGACTAAATCTCTGGTCCTGGTGACCAACCCAGATTGGATGCTGCAACAAATAATATAACAGAACGATGAAACATATGGTATAATTAAAGAGATCTAGGAAAGATGCTATATTATACTGAAATGTCCACCATAATCAAAACTGGAATATTTCATATCATATCACATCACATACCACATGAAGAAATTCTTAAAACTTTAAATAAATCTATTAAGGTCTTCAATTTGTTTATTTTTTCTGAGAGATGAATTACTTTGTTTCCTAAAGGTAAAGGTAAAGGTTCCCCTCGCACATCTGTGCTAGTCGTTCCCGACTCTAGGGGGCGGTGCTCATCTCC
>JANHJO010002938.1:52085-63636 GCA_032468235.1 Pseudoxyrhopus heterurus
GAAGGAAGGAAGGAAGGAAGGAAGGAAGGAAGGAAGGAAGGAAGGAAGGAAGGAAGGCTGATCTTACTCATAACCTTTTTTTTAAAAAAAATTAGTTATTTACATATCCTTTCTGTTCCTCACAGAAGGGCTTTTACACCCAGCAAGCTTAATACCACACTATCAATGGCTCTGAAGGAGAGTTACAGCAACATCCCGTTCTAAAATTATATTTGCCTGGTGACTCTGCAACAGCTGTTTTGTTATTCACTTGGGCTCTCCTAACGAAGAGGATGTGCTCTTTTCATAAGTCTATCTCAAGACAAAGCAGAAAGTTTTGTTCAATCACGGCTGAATAGAATCTCTGGGTTTTAATAGAATTTCACAGATCATTTCCATATTAGAAGACTACCAGGCACGTCTTTTACATTTTGAATATTACAAGTCGTAAAATGAATGGTATTATAACTTTGCAATTACACTTCAATGTGTATATTATATGAAACCTTGGTGTGTGATCATAAAAATAAATAATAAAATAAATACAAAGAGAAAGCACTAGTTTCTAGTGAAGACTTTGTTGATCCAATGGAAATGACATGCTCGGTCTAACCAAGTCTTAACCAGCAAGGTGATGTAACCTACTGGGTGTCAGGCGCAAAAGACCAGAGCCACACATTAAGTTCCAATTAAACTGATGCATTGTTCATGCCTATGCACAAGAGTCTAGTCAACGAACAGTAAGCACTATTCTGGCGCTATATATATGATTTAATGGCATTCAAGAGGGGATGGACTTAGACCGCTTGTGGGAACATAGGGACTCCGGGCCAAGGGTGGGCAATTAATTTTCCCAAGAGGCCACATGGGAAACTGGGACTTGATCTTAGGCCAGTCATTCCCTCTGAGTCCTAGGAAGAAGGCAATGGTAAATCACTTCTGAAATCTTGCCAAGAAAACTGCAAGGACTAGCCCAGTTTTGAGCCAAGAGTTAAAAACTGACTTGAAGATATGCCTGCAGACACACACACACACACACACACACACACACACACACACACAGGGTTAGAAACCTTGAGGCTGAGGAGGATACGGCAAAAAATAAGGCTATGCTTCATGAGTAGACCAGATGTTTAATATTCTTGTCATCAATTTTTCTACAACATCAAATCCAGAAACATTCATTATGAAGATGTTCCTTGAATAGCTTTGAAACATTAGATTAATAATCACTTAAGACCAAAGACACTGAAAGACAAAGCAGGGAAAACAAACTTGTGGAAGTTAGGAAGGAATGTATTCAAGAGAAAACGACGGATAACGCTTTCAATTCAGAGATTTCAAAGTATAGTCGTTTGAGAAGCTTGTGAAGAAGAAATGTTCCCTAATAATGAGCTAGATCACCTGGCAAACAGTTTATCCATAGTTATTAGCAATGCCATACAAAATTCAAAGGAAGTTTGCTTAATTCTGTAGTGGAACGTTACATTGCAAGGGGCAACCATGAAACTTCTCCTAAAACTATCTATCTCCCATGTATAGAGGGAGACTATCCGAATTAAATATACATAGAAGCCTTTGTTACATTAATAGTGTATTTTTCATCCAAGAAGCTGATGACAATGTGCTAGAGAGATAACTAAGCATCTAACAAGCTTTTTGTAATGGCCAAAGAATTATATGAACCAGGATCACCATCATATAAATCACAGGCATGGAAAACCTTTAGTGTTCTGCTAAGAAACTTATCATTCTCATCAATCCCATTCCATTATATGCCTTAAAGAATATACTGTTGTACTTACTGCCAATAATAACATACCAATTACTTTCAGATACAGGAACAAGATGAAAAGACAATTTGCAAACTTATTGGTAAAGTTATGTACTTATGGGTACATAAGACAAAAAAAAATGCAAGAATCAAAGGCTACATCAGTTGGGGAGATAGGTATAATCATAGTTTCAGTTGAAAATTATGATATCCTGACAGATTCTAATTCACATGATTAAAGAAATATATGAGATGTTGCATTTTCCAGAGGCAAATCTTTACAATATAAGAGAATCCAAATTCTAATTCCTGTATCAAGCAGAAATAAGCAAATAAGCAAAATTTGCCTGGAACAGTGTTTCTTAACCTTAACGATTTTAAGTTGTATGGACTTCAACTCATGATGGTTGAGGAATTCTGGGAGCTGAAGTCCACATATCTTAAAAGTTGTTGTGGTTCAGAAACACTGGACTAGGATATGCCTCAACATAGTTTGCATAACTCATGCTGCATCCTCAGCTCAAGTTTCAGTATAATTCTTTGAAGGCTGTCTTTCAACTATATCGACTGCTATATTCAGTCAATCCTCTCATTTCTGGCAGGCATTGTCCATCTTCTTTTAAGTTTACCTTTCCCACCTATGCCTTGACAGTTGTTCTTCCAAAGAGGGGGCATGGTAGGAGATCTGAAATTCTCAGCTGTTTGTTCGGTATTGTGCTTAACACCAAACGTGCATTGCATTGCTGCAGTTTACACACAATAACACGAAGTTCAAAAGAGACACGGGTTCTTTCTATAGTTTGCCCCAGGGTATGAACCTGCCTTACACTGAACCTGAATAAATTCATATGTCCAACTTGTCTAGTTCACAGGATTCTCTTCAACTCCTGTTAACTCAGATCTTTTGGTCCAAGATCCAAGGTCATAACTCAGAAAAATTCTTTTGGTACCACGCTAAGATTCCTATGTTCCCATACACTGTGAAGGGAAGTTAAAGAATGGTCGCATAAAATCCACCGGAAGCAGATTTGGAAACCGTCTCAGAGGTAGTCAACTTACGACCACAACTGGTACTAGAATATCCATTGCTAAGCAAGGCAGTTGTTACATGGGTTGTGCCTTATTTTACGACTTCTGCCATGGTTGTTCAGAGAATCAATGCATTTGTTAACTGAATCACATAGTCACTAACTGAATCCAGCTTTGCTCCATTGGCTTTGATTGGACATTGGCTTGGGAGACCGTAATCACACTGCAATCATTGTAAACACATGCTAGTTGCCAAACGTGCCAAATTATGACCAAGTGACCCCGGGGATGTTGAGCTGGTTGTAAGTGCAAGAATAGTCAATAAATGAATGGTTATAAGTCAAGGACTACCTGGTTACCACTTTTCAGTGCAATGAAGTGGAGGAAACTCTTCCTCCGGCCTCAGATGACACATGACTGAACACTTAGTTATATTTAGTTTTTGGTTAAAGATTTTGCATGTTAAAAGTATTAATCATATGCATGTGTCAAAGACTTAAGTCAGAGTGATTTGAATTTACAGAAATGGTTTTGGACAATTTACGTTAACTGTTACGTAAATCAGAGAAAGGCATGTGGAACACTTCTGTATACAGTACTGCAATGCAAGTGATTCTACAAAGTTGTTTTTAAAAAATCTGTTAAAAAAAAATTGGGCAGGAATTCTGTCCCTCTCCTGGAAATTGAATTATTACCCACCATATCCAAGCTGCCTACCATATATAGGTAAACGGAAAACAAAATCTAGTGTTCCTTGTAGAAATAATTGAATAAAAACAGTGCCATGGGGCAATTTACTTCCTTTAAAACTGAAAAAAAGTACTTGTTGTGGTTCTGTGGCTTAGAAGACATTTTCCATTTTATTGCAGAAAATTGGAAAATGCCTTAAAATTATGAAGTTTGTAAAATAAAATACGCCATGCTTCTCAAACATTTTGGATTCACACATCATGTTAAGCCAAGGTTAATTTATATGGTCCGTCAAAAAAATTAAGCAAATTGGTTGGATTCTTATAATATGCTTTATAATATATCAATTTGTGTAAACTGTAATACCTGGGTTACCCCACGTTATACAACACCAAACAAACCAGATGATGGCTTAGTGTGAGATACGAACCAACCACCAGAGATACAAGACCGCAAGTTATCTCATTAGGAACTTCAAGATTTCCTCTATTAGCCTAAAAAGCCAGAGAAGATCAGAATGATGTGCTTCTTTACTCAGCCAATTATATTCTATGCACAGTGGATTCCAATGATCCAATTACAATCACGTAAACAAAGCATTTTGCTATGCGTAGCCCAAATTGTAGTGTTCAGTGCTTAAAGTTATTAGAGATTCTAAATTAGTTTTTAATTCCAAATTGCCCCAGTAGACTTCTTTTGAATATAGCTTCTTTTTTTTCCTAATTAGCTGTACCAGCACGGCTATTTATTTTAATGTTTCAGCTATGCTGTTTGCAAAAAAAAAAAAAAAAAAGGTATAAATGCACACACTCCTGTGAAAACGAGATGCTTCTCACACTACAAGCGCAAAGTTTAACGATAGCCTACATCTCAAATACTTTTTGTTGTTCATCTTAGAGATAACGATACTGTCAAAATATGTTATACATTAAAGTTTTTAAGATTCACTTACTTTTTATGACCCTGTAATCCCTTGATTCAGGTTGGGGTCTGGGTAACTGAGTGAAGCTGAGTGTTTACTGGCCAGATGCCCTTCCTGACACCTACACAAAGTTCATAGCATTCACTTACTAACTATAAGGTGACTTATTTCTGCTTTGGGGGGAAAAAAGGCTTCAATCTGTTTCTACTATGCACTGAATCAACAGGGCATTAAGTGTGGAGATCTGTGGGATGGGGATACACACACACACACACACATACCTACACACACATATATACATACACATACATACAGACACACACACACGCCAATGTTTGAAAATTCTTTTTGCAACATATACATATATCTGTATTATTCACCCACAGGTGTTGGCTTATGCACATAACAGTAGAGAACAGCTGCTGGAAAATTAATATGGCTGTTCTAAAGATATAAAAATGGAAACAAAATGAAGACAATAATATCACCGGAATGAACTGCGAGAAACATCATGAGCAGATACGAATCTTCAAAAAGAAATCACAGTAGTTTTTTTTTAAATTACTATTATTGCTGTTTCTGACAGAACAAGAAAGTTAAGAACGATGACTGAAACATTGGTATCACCAAATGCAATGTCTGACTTGGTTCAAATGAGATGCATTATCAAAAAATATAAAGCAGGATGCAAAAGTCAAACACTCTTCAGGAAGATCTATTCACTTGGATGTAAATGCACCGATTATCCGAACAGACTTTGGAAATAATAGTTCTGGGTAAACTGAATGCATATTTGGTGTGTTGCAACTTAACTCCATTAAATATAGACTTCTTGTAGTGATATGCGTTATTTTATTTTTTGTCTTTCAGGGTCAGTCATAGACTACATTCACCCCCCAAAAAAACAACTGATCAAGGAAACATATTAGTTAAGAGGTCAATCTCTGTACAGAATGATATTTCACTCCTGGTGCCCACATCCATTTCATATCTAACATCCTTTTTTGCCTATTCTCCTGCTTAAGTTTCAGTGATATTAGAAATATTATAATTTTCTAAATATTTATTTATGTTTCATATTTCTTAATTGCTCAAATAACTGTTCATGGGAAAACATTTTTAAATGGCTGAATCGATAGCACTAGCCCCTCCCAACAGAGCCCAAAACTCTGACAACAAGGCAGATTGGTTCCTCCATGTCCCATACACAAGCTTGCCATAATCCTATGAATTGGTGAAGGAACTCCTCACAGGAGTTTCCGTTTCCCCATCCTCACAGAAATCTGAGATTACAAAAAAGGTGTAATGAGATTCAGCCCCTTTAGCAATCTGGTTTGTAAATGAAATATAAGAGTTTCCAAATTATGAGGTTTTATCTCCTTTGGTGCAGCTCTAATTAGGTTGAGAGAATACCCTTCTTTTTCTTAGTAAGAGAGAAGGCCAGACATCAGGAAACATTCTAAGTCAATGGTTGTGCAATGTGCTTTTTATATCTTTGCATATTGTCCCTAATATACCTATCTAATTTGACATTCTTAACTGAGCTACTCCCGCTAGTTTACTGTATAGCAAACCTGCACGTTCACTCACATCGATGATGTTAACTAGTTGGGTAATCAAACATCTACAAACAAGTTCCGAGAGCACCAAGGATTCCACAGTCCAGCCTTGAACTTCAGGTATTCTCCTTTCTTGTAATTTACAGTATTCTGCTAAGATCTGGCATTACTGATTTCTCCTGAAGGCCTCAGGTGATTTTTGTCTGTCTGTTCAGCCAGATAATGGCATCTAGGATAAGACAAGTAATGTAACTCAAGGAAGACAGAGTAGAGATGGTATGTTTAAGTTCGTACATTGCACCATGTAAAGGTCGATTACTTTCTTCTACATGCTGTAATCTATTGTTGTTTTTAACAATTGTCCAGACTGTTCCATAGGAACAGACACATGATTCTTTCAAATCATTACAAGAATTGTGTTCCCACAAGTGAAGGAAGAAGCTACATGCCCAAGTTCCTTAACGGTTCATCCATAGTTCAGAATAAAGCCTCAATTCCTTGTTGTTATATTCCAGTTCCAAGGTTCATAATTTGAAAATTGACTTTGGGGAGTTTTTGCTGGGTCTATTAAAATGATTCATGTTGCATTCAACATAAATTGTGCATACACAGAGGAGGGTTCAGTTCACGTATTCACAGTATAATAACTAAAGTGAATTTTGTACGAGCTGCAGTTTGTGGCAGAGATGCAGTATCATTTGTCTTAATTTTTCTTCGGCATTACATTAGGGCTAGTGCATTTACATTTCCAGGTAAGGCTTAACTTTACTCCTGTTGTAAAAAGAAAAAAGGGAATCAAATCTGCATGTTTATGCAGTCTAACATCAAGTAATGCCTTTTTACTGTCTTAAAGTACACATGGATTTACTTTCCATTTACATTCCTCTACAAAGTCAAACGCAAAGTGCATGAAATATTTACTGTACATAAATCATACAATGTCCCAAATTAAAAAGATAACAGACCCACTCCCTTCTAAGGCAAAGATATTACAACAGTCATGTCTTCTAAATATTTTCACCGTTCAACCTTGCAAGAATAATGAAAGCTAAGAAAAGCAAAGTCCATTTCTTTTTTAAAAAAAAAACAACTTTTAGTCTACATTGGGTTACGGTATGTAAATTAACAAACACACTGACACAAGAAAGCAAGAGCTTTCTCATGAAATATGTATTTGAGAGGGAAAAAATCAGCATATGGCAAGCTCAATCGCCAACATCTTAAAATAATTTTTCAATACTTAAGTGACAGAACCACAGATGCAGACAAAGGGGAATTTCAGCTCTGCACTTTATCCTTTTAATTCTATTTTGTGTTCACACATCCATCAAAATGACTTTGAATGTGGTCATTTATTGTGGCAGAAAGCCTTTCTGCTTATTAGATCACAAGACACCTTTATAAGAGACTTGGCCAAAGAAATTGAACTACTTGAAATGGCCAATATGATGCTCTGCTTTTGGGGCAGGAAGGATCCAGAAACACATAAACAGGTCATACTACAGATCTTTTCTACTTTTCTCTTCTTGCTTTGTGTCCTCCTTAAAAAGTGGCCACTAAAGGCTGGGAGTCACCTATTCGTAGAGGAAAATAACCAGTAATAAATAAAACTACAGGAGAAAGTAACATAGATTTTATTGTTCATTAAAGTCTGCATAATCTATACAGGTAGGTCAAAGCAAGCGGTAATGGAACCAATTACTACGATCATTTTGCTGGAATGGTTGATGCTTTTCCTGGACAAGACTCTGTTAATGTTATCTTACAATAAAGTTAAAGTATTTCTGAGTATACTTTTTGTCCGGACTACTTTGCAAAATCAGCATCAACCTTTCAAGTATGAAAACACATTTCTTTACACAAACACACACACACGCACACACCACCTTTACAGTCCAATAAAAATTCCTTCTGCGGATTCAGCTGCCATTTGTCTGACTGTCATCTAGTTTGAAGCTCTTCCACCTGTCTCTCAACGTCATTCCCAGATACCATTATGATAAACATGGATCACATAATACAGTTTTGAGTTCAAAGGACCGTGATCAGTCTAAAAGCCAGAATAGCCCTATTTCCTTGGCCCTGAAATTTGGGGAGATGTTAGGCTCATGCTCACTGAAAGTATTAATCACAGCACTCAAAATAAATCCTAAATGTGGTCCATCAAAAAAACCAGGAGGACCAGAATGAAATGTTCTTATTTCAGACATGTAAATTAACTCTGTATCACCTGTATCATACGTATCAGCTAATTGGTTGATCATTCCTCTCTGCACCCTAAATGAACAGAAGTGTTGTTGTTGTTTTGTTTCTGATAAGAAATACTTGAATCTCCCAACCTCTTATTTTTCTCCTTTTCTTCAATTCAATCATTTCAAAAACTCTTTTGCAAAAACTCGCCTTCCAATGAGGTTTATCTCTCAGTATGTGTATTCTCTTTAAATTCTGAAAAAAAGACTAATTAAATATACAATTGCAAGGGCAAAAGCTTATGGTTATACTTCAGTCAAAAAATAAAAATCATGGTATTATTCTAAGAATATTAAAAATCATAAGAGGAAACAGCAAACAAGTTTGGGGTAAACGAAAGCACAGCAAATAAGATGCACTTTTACTAGATTTCCAACAAAAAGATTATATTTACAACTCTCAAGATAGGCCGAATATATTTTTCTATAGTCATATTGCTTTTTCAGCTGGCTTTCACATATGACCCAATACTTTGACTGAAAACAGGAATGCAATGCTGAAATACTACAATTAAAGAAAATCTATATTTGAATCTTTAGGAATGGAAACACATTAACTTGTTTAGTACATGAATGGTTTCTTCAATTTAATGCCAATCTTTCCTTCACTCTTTGAAGGAACACCAACCTGTCCGAATTAAATAGAAATAAGGAAATATTGGAGATAAATATTTTTTTAAAACAGATCAGGATCACATCTTTTAATTTTCATGCCTTTCTTGTAATTAGGTTTAACACATCACATATTGTTTGTGTCTTTAACATTTCCCCAAGTATTTCATGAATATCTCATATTAATATCTCAGCAATTCCATCTTCTCTAGAGATATGTCACCAACTAACAAAACAGCTGTTGCTTAACAGTCTTTTCCTGAACTTAGCCACTTAAAACTTTTTTGGCTAATAGCAATGAAATTTGGCTCCTATAATTAAGAATGCATTTTTTTTTCTTCCTAGAAATTATATATGTCATACTTTGCTACTTATCAACTAAATACGCATAATACTATTTTATTTTCAGCAAAAATCAAAATGCTTTCACAATATCTTTTTTTAACCTTTAAGAAAATTTACCTGATGTTAAATCTTGAAAGTAGCCCACATGTTCTCATTTACTCAGTCATTCTTAATTAAGCACCATATCCCTGTAAACTATACCAATTCAATGATTTTACTTCTTTCATATTCAGAAGCCAGCCAAAAAGAGACTTTATTTAAGATCAAGATTGCTTCCTTAAAATGATCAAAAGATAAAATTCATTTTGAATTTCACATGTTCAGATAAAAAGGTACACTGGATTTAATCCACACTGGAAGTAATCCCAGGTCCTTTTCCTGACTAGTCTGCTCTAAGTCTGTTTTATTTATTAGTGCTTGAAGCTTGAATAAAATGGAAGTATTTTTTTAAAGATGTTCGAACTGCATTGGGATCCTATTAATTAATTGAAAAAAATAAGGCAAAGTGAATGAATATGATTTGATCCAAAAAGTCAGTTGAATTAGAATCCCATGTAAAAATATTGGGTGACAAAAGGCCCTTACAGTGATCTGCCAGAAAGAAAGAAATTAATCAAACTGTCAAACAAAGAAGGCTGGGTTTGACCTCGTACTGATCTCATTACTTCTCTATTACCCTTTTGAAAAACATCCTCTTACCAAGACAACTAATTGAAGATTACGTGGAAGAAAATAACACCTCTCCATCACTCTAGTAACTTCGACTCATTTGTCATTCTAATAATTCATTTCTATCCTTTTCTCAACTGCCGCAGACACTAATGGACTATCATCAGTTAAAAAGGCAATTTTTCCATTTAATTGCACTCATTAAATGCTCCAGTTGGACAACGAGAAAAGCAACAGTTTCCATATTTAATCACACTGAAGTAACAGCGCAATATTACTTCTAAATGCACAAGGCACAATGGAAAGTACTTTGCAATATCTCATTCACAACATTTCCATTCAGAGTCTATTAAACTCTACAGTAAGAATCTCGCTAGCTTTTTTTGTAACGGAGGGTGGCAATGTCTTTTGCATAGATGACTTTTCTATGACCTTTAATAGAAAATGCCATTCAGAAACATGAGCAAAAAGGATTAAATATTGAAGAGATTTAGTTTTGAATTTATTCTAAAATGAGTATTCCATATGCCAGACAATATGAGCAATATCTTAGATGCTGAATGTTTGCGTTTCAATTCAAGAATTTTTTTTGTTTTAATAATCCATGGAAGTCAAATTATATCACATGGTTAAGATGTAAACAATACTATCTTAGTGAACCAAATTTCCTTCATGATAATAATTGCTGTTTTTAAGTAGGGAATCATTCTGGGTTAGAAAGGACAAATAATAATCTAAAATTTGATTGATAAAAAATACAAAAAATAAATTGATGCAACTGGAAAAGCTTGTTGGCTGGTATGTCCTGTCCTGAATTATTGGGAAAGAACAGCAGACAAGGAAAAAAAAAACTTGGATCATCTTGACTAATCTTGATTAATGGTGAAAAAAATGTATATGAACTTAAGAGAAACCTTTCCAAACTCCTGGATCATGTTCTGCTAGCTGAACAGGCTTACTCTTAATTAAAGATCATATTGACAAAAATCTACACAGCTCTTCCAAATGTGTATGTCTAAAAGAATTCAAAGTTTTGATCAGGCCATGCTAGGATCTGTTAATCCAACAAAACGCCTATAAATCAACTCTATATGGATTGTGAATGAATATTCACTCTCAGTACCATTCCTTTGGAAACATAGAGAGCTGCAAGTTTTGATTTATAATTTGGACAGAAGGTGGGATAAAACCCTTCTGGTGACAACTAGGTGCTTGCTTTGGTATGGCAGATTGAATAATGACACTGTTCTTGTGCATTACAACATTGATCTGCTTCAGAATTAACCATTTCAATACATCAGCATCTACATGCTTCCTGTTCTATTCTACTGTACTATATACTCCAAGTTTGCAATCCATTTTTTCCCCCAGTTCTGGCATATAAATCACAGATATAGATTAAAATCACAATTTAAATTAATTGATGAGAACATGAAAAGAGCTCAGCTGAAAGTTCATCAAGGTGGAAGATAGAAGGGGAAGATTACATGAAAGCACAATCCTATTTCTTGGTGCAGTAAACTATAATTCAATTAACCCTGCTATGATTGAACAAGGCTATTATCGTATAACAGGATCACTTTATTCAATATCTCAAGATATAGCATTTATTCTGTAATAGAAATTTATGAAATTGAATACTGGGGGGGGGATTTTTTTCAAATAAATACCATTGAACTAAGACAGATCTTCCTGGGATTACAACAATTAATTTAGTAACCAT
>JANHJO010002938.1:148559-161746 GCA_032468235.1 Pseudoxyrhopus heterurus
GTTATGGAGAATAGACTGGCTCAGGCCTTAATGGGTTGTTAGCAAAGGTGGGGGCTGAGTTTCTGCCTTGTGAGTTTTAACTTATAATATCTCAAAATACCTCCCAAGGGGAGGGGTGGGCTCCACCTTCCAACAATGCCTTCAATTCAGGAGGGGTAGAAAATTTTCCTGCCTAAAGGAATACTGCTAAGCAGTATTAGCTGGAACTACCGCATCTGCACCGAAAAAAATCCCATTGACCCTCCAGGTCTTTTGCATCTCTCCTTTTTATTGGCTGACATGATTTTTGTAACCTAGAATTGGTAGTCCAAGATTGACAATGTTAGGCTGAGTCAACCAAGGGTTCAAGTCTAGAGTTTCACCCATTGAGTTAAGCTATAAACTATTTCCTTAACTTTTCAAATACCAGGAAACCATGCTACCAATATTTAACTATTCTGACACTATGCCTTCATGTTTTCAAGGTATTGGGTTGCACAAGTAAGAAGCTCATGCTCGCAGGTACATCTGGTTGAATGCACAACCTTTTAATGAAGAGTCTAGAAATTGCACAAGGCCATTTCTGGAAGCAAAGTTTGGCACACACACACCCACACTCTTCCCGAGCCCACACCCCTTGTCAAACCCTTAGATGTGCTGGATTAAATGCCATGAGGCAAAGTTAATGCTATGCTTCATAGTTTATTTATATTTTTATGTAAACATCATTTGCTTGGTAGGCACAATATAACAAAAGCTCTAAAGCAACAGAGAACAATTAAAACAAACATTTCAGTTTACTTAGTCCAGGTGGATGATGAAGAGAGGCTGTCATAGTTCCATAATCCAAATTGGGAACTCATTTCCTTTTACTTGATGAAAGCAATCAATTCATTAGAGAAAAAGTAGATTAGTAACAAGAGGTTTGGGGCTCAAAGATTCCGAACTCTGTTCCCCAGTAATAATACTGATTAAATACAATTCCTTTTCTATGTAGTGTCTCCTGCTGTCTTGATAGGACTCTACCCAACCCCAAAGTTGGCAGAATTGCAAAGTAAAATGTTCCCCAACTCCATCCAGTTTTTCCCTGCACATTGAAAACAAGACTTGCTAATGATGGATTTTGAGACTTTATTTGCCACTGCTTTCCACCTACAAAGGTATTTCTTCTGCTATATGGGGCATTATAACCTGCTGTACCTCCAATGTATTCTGATGTGGGCAGTTATCTCTTTCGATATTCAAGTGATTTCTAAATTTACCTGAAGAGCCAGGCTGCGATTTTAGGGGAAATAACGTTGCTTTGTTGACAGATGGGGAAGAGGTAAGCCAAGGGTTTTAGAGGGAGTTTCCAATGTTTTGCACTCTTTTACCTAATCCCAGAAGAAAATTCAGGGTCCAGTGAAGCTCAGGCACATAAGATTGAATTCAATGGATCACAGGCACTGATAGTTTGCATGAATGTTGAGCTATTTGGATTCCACTTGATGTGAAAGCCTCTCTCCAGCTCATAAAATATAAGCACTGGCTTGTTTCAAAAGAATGCATCCAAGGACAGTTGTGTTTCTGAAGGGATCTCCACAATTAAGAGTTCTAAGCAAATAAATGACGCACAAATGCACACCCTTTGTTTCAATATTTGCAACGTTGCAGGACTAAGCGTGAGATCAATTTGTCTGAGATATCAACAATCCAAAGGCAACATCAAAGCTGAAGAGGAGCAAACTTAGCGTACTTCATATGTACCTTGGCCTTCAAGCACAAAAGGAGCTGAATCACAGAAGTTCTAATGCTATCATCATGACATCTCTAAAACAGAGAGTGGGAGAACCAAGGCTAAACTAATGCCACTTAATTTTCCTGGCTTCCTTTCTCTTAAATTATACACTCAGCCCGATTCTACCTTTTTACTGTTGGGAATACTCAAGATGAAAACCGGGTCAAATAATACATTTTGCATTGCTGGCTTTCAGCTTTGGGTTGGCTGCCTTCTGGGTAACTTTGCCATCATCAAGAAGGGCAAACCTGCACAAGGGAAAGTAGAAATGCATTTTTCTTTCCTCAATTTGAGATTGATGGACCACGGATTAAAAGGTAGGCCTCAGGGATTACAAAACACTGTAAATTAATGAGGAAGAATGTATCCAGGAGGATACACAAGAGATTTGGGGATTTATGCATTAATTTCTACCACATGCACGGTGCAGAAAACATTGCAACCTTTCCCCTCCCACCTCCAGAACTCTGCTCCGTCTAAAAGTTAGTCTATTTGTCTGAAAAGGTATAGGGTTTCCTCCTGAGCAGGGGGTTGGACTGGAAGACCTCCAAGGTCCCTTCCAACTCTGTTATTATTTAGCCATGGAGATGAATCTTTTCCATCAAAAGAAATCCCTGCAGCTTTGCCTATTTCTAAGTTTCCTTTCAAAAGATTTACTCGTAAAAGTGTCAAAAGATGAAGTTTTAAGGCATTTGCCCCTGCTATGTTAGGAGCTTATGATAAATTCTTGGCTTTCACTGGTCTAATTTCTAATTGCTGGGCATCTCTGGGGATTGAATTAAAAATAAGAAGATAAATATGTGGACAGACGCAGTGATGATAAAAGATTGGCCCACACCTCTGTACTCCAAAGTCTAAAAGAGAGACTCAAGTGAAGGCTCAGCTGATCATCTTGGAAGAGGCAACTTTTGATACTGGTATAGGTTGGTTAATGACCACAATAAAGTTTGATTTGATTACAGTGGTAAGCTTGCAATGGCTGCCGCCATTAAAATGCACCTAAAAGATGACATTCTTTTGGCATTTGTTTGACATGGTCCCTTCGTTCCATCTCTTTTTGCTTTCTTCTACATTCTTGAAGAGATGGCATTCTGCGGAGGTACATTGATTTACTGCAAAAAAGCTACCGTATGAGTCACAAAAATGGAATGGTAACATGAATGTGCAACAGCTGCAATTTAAATGGCTTTCAAAACTGGGTTGAAATCAATCCATGAAGAGAGTGGCTATTAATCATCGTTGCACTGCTAGAGATACCTGGCTAATAAGAGAAGGTTGATGGTGGTAGAAGCAAAACACTGCAGGAATATTATTTTAATGATGGATATAAAATCTATTGGCAGGGCAGTGGATAACTAGAGCAGGCTCTTATAAACAACAGTGTGGTTATAATGATGCTGCCAGTGAAATTCCAAAGCAGGGCTTGAATCAAAGCTGTTCATTTTTACTAATGTGCAGACATTCCATCTGAAGAAGATTATACCTGAAAGAGATTCAATCAAGTATTGAAAACAAACTTTAAAAAAAAAAAACATTGGACAGGTGCTTAAATCTTATTGGATACTTTTGAAGTGATCTGGATATTTTTTTTTGTAGAGATGCAAAAATGGCTTTAAAAAAATAATTGAATCAATTTCCTTGTTTGATCCAAACATTTGAATTGATTCACGTCAGTTTTATGAGTCAATGCAAATCATCGAATCTGATCAATTTTCAAAATCAAAGCAATCATTTGAATGGATCTGTTTCCCAATCTAGCTCTGGATCAAGTGTCAAACCTGTTGCAATCCCAAATTAGTATAAACGTTCAACTACCATTAAAGCCATTTTTCCCCACTTTGCGAAAAGAACACAACTGGAGATTTAAGAGAGGGGTGGAAGTAACAATGCAGGAATGGACAAAAAGATGCTTCCTCCTTTTCTAAAAACCCAATGGCTATAAAATTTCTATTAAGTTTGATTGGACTGCATACTACCACCTAGACTGGCTGTTTTATTTTCTACCACTCTGAAAAGTGATATACTTATATTAAATGATGTGTACAAATAATGATCAATCACTCTAACATCTTGATATCTCAACTCCCTTTCTTTGGGTTTTTATCATCCTTAAATTGATCTGTGGTTTGGTTGATCGACAACGTCAAGGAACAACAGAATAATCTTTGTAAAATGGCTTATTGTCAAAGTCAATCTTTTAGGATCACAACAGAACCCAACTGTTCAGCAGGCAGAAAGCACATATCAGAAAATTAGAAAAACAAAATTGGAATGTTTAAAATAACATGTTAATCCAAATGGATCTTTCTTTTGAGGAAAGATGTTAGTAATAGTTTAGCGGTTCTCCAAGACATTTGGACAAATATTTTGATTAATAAAGTGGATAACACTAAAACTACATAGCAAATCTATGTTCTCTGTGAGTACAAGATATGGAATCACAGTACTTTGCATATAAGAAAGATTGTAGTGAGACAAGAACAATGTGAGGTTTACACAAAGTGTCAGCATTTGGATAAAGCATTAAGAGACTAGTATTTCTTTAAATGTGTTGAGTGGAGATATTTACTCTTGAGCTACTTTATATATTACTAATAGTGCTGTTTTGCTTAACAATGCTAAAAAAAAAGATGCAAAACAAATGCTTAGGAGTATAAAGTCATTCCGAAGAATTTTCTTGGTACAATAATATAATTTAGGCAAACCAATTATAAACATTTGTTGGCAATATTTTCAATGAACCCATTTTAATTAATTGGCGGAGTCTGAGCACTACTATCCCCGTAACAACTATTATACACTGAGAGTTACACAAATCAGTGCGTCTTAGCATCTCTTGAGGATTGTTTTCGTTGTATACCAAACAACATTGTACACATGAGGTATTTTCTTGAGAAATGAGAAGGAGTTGCTTGTTTACAAAGGTGCTGGGATTTTACACAGCAGGAAAAATTGGTAATTGCCTGCCATGGTAGCCTTAGTTTGTGACTCAAAAGAGGACTTTCCTTCTTTATGTCCCTAAAGGAGAAGATGCACATTTATTGATACATCATGAGTAGTTCTCCAAATGTATAGTAGGATAGGGCTTTGTGTGCACATGGACTTATCAAGGTTCATTCATATCATTGCCCAGTTAATGATTATAATTTTGTCATGAAGAAGAACATTGGCCTATATGATAATTTAAGGCTTTGAAACAGCTTATCAACAGAGAGAGTCTATTAGTACTAATTTTCCCACTTATTACAAAACATGAGTATGAAGTTTTGCTGTGGATCAGTATGAACATTTCATAGGGCTGGGAAAAGTTTAAGTGTCACCAAAGAGAAAGCAAGCATTAAATATTTTTCTTGTTTCCTTGACCGTAAATACATTTTAATAGCTTGATTTCCGTTCATCCATATTCCCCCCATATTATCAAACCACTAATTTAACTTGTTTCTCTTCTGTTCAATTGTGTCCAATTCTCAGAGATTGCCTGAACAAATCCCTGAAGGGTTTTTTTTTTGGGGGGGGGGCAAGGTTTTTCAAAAGTGGTTTGCCATTGCCTGGTTCTTAGAGCTGAGAGAAAGTGACCGGCTCAAGGTTATTCAGGTGGCTTGGTTCCCAAAGTGGAATTATACAATTCATAGCTTCCTGGTTTCTAGCCTGATGCTTTAACTACCACATTAAACTGGCTCTCAATTTTAATTTAAAATTAAAATGGGGGGTTGGTGTGGGTTGGTCTGGGCATACTCATGTTTTAAATGAAGAAAATGCCAATTAGAGTCCAGGCTATGCATGTCTGCAATTACTGTACATATGGACTACCCTGCTCCCCGCTCTCTCCAAAACTAACCCATCGCAACCCTACCAAAGTGGATTGAAAATTTGTTTCTGGAACCAACATGGAAAGATGTTTGTGTCTCCTATCGCTGTAGATGACAATAAGGCTTTGGATAGGTATTCAACAAGACTCTTACAGGCAAACTGGAGACCACAGGATGGAATGTCATAATACTGGGAAAGTCAGAATGGCACTTCAGTTCAAAACATCAATGACCAACACCTGATAGCTCAGCTGACTGCAGACAAAAGGAAAAACAAAACAGCACACACTGTACTAGAGCATTTGTTCACTGGTGCACAAAATGGGTTTCCCCAGTTGTCTTCCCTTCTTCTGCTTTATCAACTCTTCCAGCTCTCATTCCCACCTGTTCCAACTACTGTTGGATGAAAGGTATACACTCTTTGTTCTCATTGTCCCCCTCATGGTCTTCTTCCTCTTCAGCAGCTTCACTGGTCTCTGTGCTGTCATTGGCCATCTGGGGAGGAGACAGAAGCAGAAGGATGCGCACCAGTCAATATAATTCTCTGGCTAATGTGCAAAGCGATCAGCATAATGGAGAAGACCCTAAAAGCAGAGGTATCGCCATTCCAAAACTTTGCCAAGAATTGGAAGAACGAGATGAAAGGGGAGAAGTGCCATAATTTTGGGAGTGACCAACCTTCTAGTTCATCACCATTATCTCTTACACACTCATACATGCCCAACCCATTCAAGTTTGCATACATCGTGCCATTTTCAAGGTGTTTTGAGTAAAAGGAGGGAACGATGGATCCAAGCAATGATTTGCAAAGTCAATAATTGGCAGATCTCCAAATGCATTCCAAACTGATGACTCTCATGGAATTGAAATTTTGCAAAATTTATAAAACTTTTCATGACATACCATTATCATAAATTTTTATGATATAATACAAATGTCATAAAACCTCGTGTGTGGTCAATTCCTGATGTTTGACAATGCAACACGGGTTATTTTCAAAGGGTCACATCTCTGAATATCTCCCTGAAATTTAAGAACTTTTCCAGTGAGGATAGAACATTAGAAGTTCTGCCATTGTCGAAGGCATTGAGGAATCTGGTAATAAAAATACCTCTGGAACAATAACCCATCAGGTCATCTATGGGGGTTAATAAAGGGTGCGAAGGTTTCTTCAATATTCACATATTGATAAATGTTGAATTTGAAATCTTCTATTTCTTGTAACTTACCAAAGGAGTAGGTGTCTTCTCCACGTCCAGAATTAATTTTCCTATATTACCTCTGTCATGGATTCTTTGCATTGCTTCCTTCACCTACAATCAATAGATCTTAAATTTTAATCTTCTTTGTGATGCAAAAGAAAAGTAAATCAAAGACAAAAATACCCCCCTACAACTGGTATTTGAGCACAAGTATGTTTCCTAGGAACTGTATGTATGTAAAAAAAATATCCCCATGTTGACTTTTAGTATAAGCCCAAGAAAGTCATGGACTTATTAAACATCACAAGAACAGAAAATATTGTATCACCAGAACATCACAGCGCTAGGAAAGCTACTGTCTAAAACCTGTTTCCTAGGAGTATGTGTTTGGAGATTTCTTTTGTGTAAATGTGGCAGAACTAGGAACACAATGCCTTCAGAAGGTTTAGACTAAAGCTCTCAGAATCCTTGACAATTGTCCATGTGTCAGCCCTACAAAGAACAACAGATCAAGAAATTCACTCTACAGGAAGATTAGACTGAAACTTTTTGGTGATAGACTACAGTAACACAATCTTGCAAGTCTGCTTGTGTTTTCACTTCCATCTGTCTTTTACACCTGGAGATCAGAAAGAATCCAATCTAAGTCTTCTTCTAATACTTTCCTACCTCCCTGGGCTTAGCACAGACTTCTTCTATCCCTGTTGTTCTAATGGTTTCTAGATGCTTTTTCCAAGGTTATCTCCCCACACTATGTGACTTTAGAGAATAATAATGTAATAAAAGCATCTGGAGAGCACCCCGGATGAATACAATTGAAGGGTCATATGCAATCCCATTTCTATCTTCTTGGGAGGATATTGCACTGAGCATCACTTTGGAAGATAAGATCTCTGGATTGTCATTCCATGCTATGATTTTTTTAAATGATTGATGGGGCCCCTTTGCTGTTACATGGCCTGCAGCTTCATTTTATGATATATGGATTTTGGTAACACATTCCTGTAATCACAGAATTAAATATTACACTTATACATTAGCTCAATTCAAAGAGAGAATAGGCAGTATACAGTGTATATAATAAAATGCAGTAAACAATATAATGGCAAAACCAGAAAGCATTACATTAATGTAATAAAAACAGATTATAACACACATGACGTGGTTATAAAAATATAGAAATACGGTACCATTTTGGTGAACGTCACAACAAGAATGTCATCTTGGTTATTCCAATTGCTGCATAATCTTACGCATATGGCAGTTGCTATGGGCAACTTTCATCCAGTCTTTTTGCCCTGAGGTCCCTTTTAGGACATCCACCTGAAGTACCTGAGCTGAAATCTCTCCAAAATACCCCACAAAGCAGCAATTGTGAAGTTGTTATGGTTAAGAAAACTACATGAGCACATCCTGAAGTTACCAGATTGTAAAGAGGCAAGGTGGAATGATCGATTACTTTGTCACCATTAGCAATTTCCACACTGTATGTGGGCTACAGCTGGAAAAGCTTAGCTTAAATTCTCCATCTTAGTAGGGCTGGATTCACACACATACATGTCCTAAATTATAATATTGCAAGTTTAGTAATGGATCTATCATTATATTTCTATTTTCTTTTCTCCTGGTCGGTCAGAGAAGGGGGAAAGTTTCTCTCATTGCATTCCCACAACTCCCAAGGAAGGGTGTTGGGCTGAGGGTACATCACTCAACTTGAGATCAAGTGGGGATTTCAACCTGCATCTGCTTTATGCAAGTCCAATGTTAACAAGTGGTCTCCCAACCACCTAGTTTATCAGTTCTGAACATGGTTTGTTCAATTACAATTAGGGACTGGCTTATTTCATGCAAGACATCATTATGTCAGCCATCTATTTAACATGTTGGGCTCCAGATGCTGCTGAATGGTTCTCAGCACCATTCATATGCTAGCCAGCTCTGATCAATAGCATCCAACCCATTTTCTCCCCTAAAGAATGCAGGCACTTTATTGTTCAGCTGAATTAAAGAACATTTTGACCTTCAATGGTTTCCAATCCTTGCTTTAATTTGAAATTTTGCTAAAGGTACAGAATGATTAGCAGCTAACTGCAATTTTACAAGCCCTTAAGTCTACAGAGAACAAATGTTTAAATTGTTTCTACACTATCAAGGGAAAACATAATCATGCTGTCTATGTATCATTTGTTCTTTGAAAATATAGCTGTGCCTCAGGAGCTACTCAAATGCCATATTATAGAAGAAGAAAAAAGAAATTACTCGTGCTTTCTGTGACAATATATGCACTTAATATGGATGAGGGAAAAGAAGAAAGAGATTATTAAGGCTTCTGTACACTTTATAGATGTTTTCACAATATAATGAAGTGATTGATCAAGAGTTATTGAATAAACTGAGCGTCAAAGAATTGAGGCTTTTGAACTATGATGCTGGAGAAGACTCTTGCGAGTCCCTTGGACTGCAAGGCGAACAAACCGGTCAGTCCTAGAGGAGATCAATCCTGACTGCTCTTTAGAAGGCCAGATCCTGAAGATGAAACTCAAATACTTTGACCACCTCATGAGAAGGAAGGACTCACTGGAGAAGAGCCTAATGCTGGGAGCGATTGAAGGCAAAAGAAGAAGGTGATGACAGAGAATGAGGTGGCTGGATGGAGTCACTGAAGCAGTCGGCCTGAGCTTAAATGGACTCCAGGGGATGGTAGCAGACAGGAAGGTCTGGAGGAATGTTGTCCATGGGGTCGCGATGGGTCAGACACGACTTCGCAACTAACAACAACAAAGAAATTTCATACAAATGCAACATGTAAAAATTAATACTAATATAAATACTAATATAAACTTTCTATTTAATGGCCCTGGAGATGCCTTTTGAGAACTGTTTTAACAGTTGGTGAAAATGACTGAAAGAAGAAGCTATAAACGTCTAAGAAGAAAATTTTATGATATTTTATTATTCGGTAAGCCAGAACCATAACAGATTGAATGCCACAGCAAACAGGCAAAATTACAGCATAATAATGCAATAAATAAATAAATGTGTTCTGAGATAACTTAAGAGTTTGGGGGAGATTTGGGGTACTACATGTTCCCTGGACCTCATACCACCATCTAAATTCCGAGAAAAAAGGTTTCTCCTTCAATCAGTTGTCCAGCACATTCAACAGCCAAATTGATATCCTCCAACTCTGTTAATATATATAACTGTTGTTAGTTCCCATAATTCCCAGAGAACATGGTCTAGAAATGGGAGACCCACCAGATTTATTGGACTTCTACTTCCATCATTTTCAACTATGCTGGCTGGGAACTAGGGAAGTTGAAGTCCAATATATTTGAAGGTTACCAACTCTGGGAACGTTGATTTGAATCTTGAAGCCTAACTAGTTTTATTGATTTAGTTTTTAGTTCAAATATAAAACCCTCTTTTATGCCCTGATATAGTAAAAAAATGTGAGGACTCTACATTAGCAGAATAGCGTGTGCACAAAAATCCAGTGTATTAATAAATACTGAGATAAGGAAACACATATTTGAAAATTCAATAGTATAAACTTTCCCAATCTGCAATCCTTTGGTTGTATCAGATTTTACTTCCATAACTCAGCAAAAGTGTAATCTGGAAATTAAAATGCCTCCATTTATATGGATAGAAAACCCCTTAACTCCCAGCAAGACATTCATCTCATAATTCACTTGGTAATTCTGGTTAGAATTATGGAAAGGGTATTTGCCAAGCCCCAAATTGGCAAAAACTATAAAACCACTATATGGCCTATATCTTCATTCTCCATCCATTTGCAACTATTGAAGAATCAATCATTACCAGCTCCTGATAGGAGGATGATAGTTAACAGACTGAACTGAAACCAACTGGTGGTTAATTGCAATAAGAGCTGGTTTCCAGCAGTTGCTTCACAGAGACATGAGATGCTCAGCAATTTACCTTGTGTTAAAATTAGCAGGCAAGGCTCTGATAACAGGCAATAAAGAGAAGTTCACAAGTGATTAGCAAAAGGTCTTTCTCTCCCTCTTGGGTATCACTTTATGTGGACTGTAAGCAACAAATCAATGTCTTCATGATAAAAGATGAATCTGGTGCTTGATGACTTTATTGTGGATTATTCAATCAAGTAAGACCACCCTTTGGATTATCACATTCAGCTTAAACGTTGCCTCTTTAAAATATTTTGTCCAGCATTAGAAAAATGGTTAAATATACTGGGACCCATTTCCTTCTCTGAAGTTAGTCTACCATTGGCCTGAGGCCAGGCACTTGAAGGGAAGACTATATTTGGAAATCTATTAAACTGCCTGTTTTTGTTTCATTTTGTCTATGTCTTCAGGAAAGGCTACTGGCAAATTAAAAAAGCTTATATTTAATTAATACTCTACCAATATCTTTACCCTTCCCCCAGTACCACCCATCAACCTGAGATTAAATACATACAAGGTTCTAAGAACTGGGATCCTACCACATCTTGGACTAAATTGAGGCAGTTAAAGGGACCAAAGATGTGATTGATTGGTTTTTCATATGTCCATCTCTCTTTCATCTCCCTTTGATTGTACAGATTTTTTTAGGCTAATGATAACCTGTATATAAATGCACTTCACACACAGTAGGAGTGAATCAAAATTGCTTGGAACATACAAGGAAAACCCACTGGAAGCAACTGAAGAATCCCAATGAGGGCCATGTTTTATCCCACAGAAGATCCTAAGAGCCATTTTTGAATGCAGGTGTTAGAATTACATTCTACACTAGAATTTACCTTAGATTTTATACAAGAATCAGGCCTAATGTGAATTTCCAGCATTCAGAGTTTTTTGAAGCTTCATTTGATTAGTTCAGTGTAGCAACATGCCCAGTCATTTTAAAAATGTAAACAGATTTTTTTTAAAATAAGTTAGAAATATATGAATGATACAGAACTGAGTTCTGTCTCTATTACTGATGGCATCATATCTGTATCAGCTACTCTCTTAAGTCCAACTCACATCAGGGTTGTTGTTGTGGGTTCACCATCATGAAAAAAAAAGCAGGATAAATGTCTAAAACAAAAATTCCAGTACATGCCTGCGATAATATATTGACTGGAGTAGAGAGGAAAACCTTTCCAATACTTGCCATAAAATCCATGTAACAGAAGTACAATTTGGAAGGAAAATATCTAGAACTTGAGCATGAGATGGGTAGAAATTAGAACTAATTGTCTGCTTTAATTCTATTTTGCCTTCATTATTCAAGAAGAGGGTGAAAATCATGTTATTAATTTGATGATGATAGCATGGCTTTTCTAATTTACACTAGAAACACTAAGAATTGTTAGCAAAGTGGCTGTGAAAACTCCAACATGTTCGACATCTCCAACAATCAAATCCCCTGGTTGTAATGCCTCCTGCTGCTCCACTATCATCTACAGGAAAACTCCAATCCAAACCAGGACATCTTTACTTTGAAGAACTAAGAGGGATTGACAAAGAGTGAAAAAAAATTGAAAATACATTAACTTAGTCAATAGAGAAAACTGAAAGGACAAGTGAAAGATTATAACATATAGTCTGGGTGAAGCAGCTTCCAATATACATTGTTTGAATCCAGTCTGGGTGACACCTTTGCTCATATGTGCTTGGACTCCTCTTAACCAGAAGAGAGTTCTGTATTTGTATCAATCTGCCAGCACCAACTGGCAGCAAGTACAAAAATGACTTCTTAGGGGCCACAAAAAATATTTAATTGAACTTTCATTTGGTCTCATTCCTTGGATCTTCCCCTCTACCACTGGGTTAAGCACCCACATGACTATTTTCACAAAGGTAGCTTAAAATGCACCAAAACAATTTAGCTAATAGTTTAATTGCTCAAAGTTATAACTTTTTGAAATGTCTACATTTTAGAGACCTATGAAGGGGTACTGTACCTAGTCCTAGAGGTAGCAATCAGCAATCTTTACAAAACTACAAGGTAGACTAAGAATAGAACTTCTGAGTGCCAGGATACAATCGCTTCTCAATGCAATGGATGTGAAGAACAAGTATTGGAATTCTTTTGCTATCATACAACCACCTCTTTTACTCCTGAAGTTTTATGGAGATCCAAATAGCATCTCTCATTTGTAATTCTTCTTTATTTCCCCAGCACTTCTTTTGTCTTTTTTCTTGACACGCATACAAATAAAGAAAAAAAGAAAAAAGAGGGAGAATCTTTTAATGAGAAGTAGTTAAAATAAGTACCCAATATCTTTTGAGAGCTAGGGACTGGATACCATCTGTATGGAAGCACCATTGATCATGATTTGGGTAGGATTTCAGTGAAGTACATGGGAGCTGACCTTGATGGGAATAGCAATAGTAATAGCACTGTATTTATATACCGCCTATCAGGGCTTGCAACCCTCTCTAAGTGGTTTACAATGTC
>JANHJO010002938.1:173476-184633 GCA_032468235.1 Pseudoxyrhopus heterurus
GGTTCTCATTTTACCTACCTTGGAAGGATGGAAGGCTGAGTCAACCTTGAGCCTGGTGGGATTTGAACTTGCTAAATACAGGCAGCTGGTAGCTAGTACTAATTGCTAAGTACTAGCACTCTAACCGCTATGCCACCAAGGCTCTTCCCATTATGTTATTCAAGCAATTTCCTCCCTGGACATTCCACTTTAGCCAATGTTTGAATTGATCCTTTCTCCTCAAGTATTGGTCTACCCATCACTCAAATTTATTCTATCTTTAAAAAGTGATTAGAACTGAGCTACGCTACTCTTCCATTCTTTAATTAAATGTGTAGAAAGCTATCAGCCCAACAGGCTAAGAAACCATTATCAGAACTTCTTACATTGGAACAGCTATTATAACAGAATCTTCAGCATCTGAATGTGCCCCTCCCTACCTTTACGTCAACTAGGGAAGGGCCAGATCTACACATGAAGCTCCAGTTAAAGGGATTTATTGCTAAACAGCTTATACACAGGAATCTTCTCAACTAACGGTCATGGAATGCAAGGGAAATTGGACTTAATCTACTTGTGGCTATGTAGGGATTCTAGGTTGATCTCTCTTTTAACTCTGCCTCCAGATCTGCCACTCCTTCTCCCCCAAGAAGCTTATCTGGGGCATTTTCCCACATTACTTTCTTGAAATGGAGTCAAGTTCTGTTTATCTGTCCATTGCCTTGATAGTGGCTCTTCTTTCTGTCTTTCAAGGCTGTTCCTGATGCCCCCTACAAGGTCTTTGTAGCAGGTGAGAAAGGTAATGCATAAAGGTCAACTATTAAAATATTTAGTTTGGAGGCTCTCTGCAGAGATAAGAACTGCAGTCTAGCAAGTAGAATGATTTAGCCAATCTTGCTGATATTCGAAGGCAATGCAATGTCAAATATACTTAATGCTGAATAGGAAATGTTCAAATCAAAGAGTTGCAGCTAGACTGGAGGTTTTTTTAAGGGTTAGAAGAAAACAAAGACAGCCTACTTCTCTCCTGTTGCCAAGAAAACTACAGAGCTTTATCTACGAAGTCACCAGGAGCTGTCTTAAATTCAAAGGTGAAGTTGTCTTTACTATTGTTGATACTGCCCCCTTGTGCACAGGGATACTTTATTTGCCCTCATGATCAAGAATTCTTTCCTATACTTTTGATAGGGCATTTGATTGTTAAAAACCTACAAGTCAGAGTTGTTCATTTTTTTTTTAATTTTGCAATCAATTAAAATGAAAATCTACAGTATTTAGAAAATGGAGAACATACTTCACTATATGTAGAGGTGAAGAAGAAACAAAACTCACTCTCTGTTTTTGATACTCTCCTTTTTACTCATTCTGAAGTTTCCTTTTTCAGCCTGCTTTTTTATCTACCCTGCCCTAAGCTAAAGATGGAACAGTTTCTATAAGAAGTCAGAACATCTTTGAAGACATTCTTAAAAATTAAGCCAAGGACTCCATAAAAATAGGTTGCAGCCAACAGATGTTTTGGAGGATCCATGGAAGAGAATGCTTTCCATATGAGAGTAAATTCACATTATTTCAAGTTTCATTGTGAGCTTCCTTAGAGCCACTTATGTACAGAAAGATCAAAGACAAATGCAATGAGAAGCCAGCGTATTCAGTGTATTTTCTCAAAAAGCAAATTCCATGTTGTAAATTTAAGTCTACATCTTTCAGCTTGCATCAGCTTTATGGATGAATTTTGTCTCTGGTGCTAAAAGGATATGGGGAAGTTTCTTTGGAACGCTGACATTTGGATTAAAATCTCTTACAATTAGTCCCAATGGATGCAGTTGATGGATGATGAAATCCAAAGAATCTGGATGGCCCCAAGTTGTCAGGTTTCTGCCTTACATTAACCAAATCTGTGAAAACCTGGCTTCTCTACATAAAATTAATGCATCACTCTATATAGCAGTTGTTAAAAGATTGTTTCAATGGCTCACTTCAATTAAATAATTATGAAAATCACTGGTGCACTCATTACGGATAATTGTACTCTACGGAGTCTGAAGGGCATAAGGTACACCAAATAACTTCTAACTCCCAAGGCCAGCTTTTATCTCCTGACAATTATTGTCTGAAATTGGTTAATAGCAGTTATGAGGATATAGGTTAAACTTACTGACCTAGATTATGAACCTTTTTTCTTTTCTTTTCTAGAAACAGGAAGAGCAGTGGGCATCTGATGACAGAGAAAGTGATGGAATTATATTACAGGTAAATAGTTTGCTAGGATTAGGATGTTATCCGGCCATACTAAGCTACAGAAAATTGTTTATAAAGCTCATTTTAATTCTGCACTTCCCTAAAAAAAGTAGTCCAATTGCTAGTCAACATGTTTCACAGCACAATCTGTATTTTTAAAAGAATGGTGGAATTTCAGGGTTCAACCACATCAGTGGAACAAAATTTTGAAAGTATCCTTTAAGGAAGAAAGTTATGGATCAAAAGGTACAGGTAAAACAGACAGAAGACCCAAGCAATTTGTCTTGCTTTCCATACTAAGTAAAAAATAGAATAGAATAGAGCTGGAAGGTACCTTAAAGGTCTTCTAGTCCAGCCCCCTACTCAAGCAGAAGAACCTATACCATCTCAGACAAGTGACTGTCTAGAGTCTTCTTAAAAACCTCTAGTGACGGAGTGCCCACGATTTCTGAAGGCAAGCTGTTGTCCTTACTGTTAGAAAGTTTCTCCTTAATTCCAGGATGCTTCTCTCTTTGATCAGTTTCCAACCATTATTTTTTGTCCTGCCCTCTGGTGCTTTGTAGAATAATTTGACCCTCACTTCTTTGTGGCAGCCCTTCAAATACTGAAATACTGCTATCAATTCACCCCTAATTCTTATTTTCTTTAGATTAGCCAGACCCACAATCTTCAGCCGTTCTTCATATGGGAAGATGAGATTCTAAACATTATCATCTGGACGCTTCTAAAGAGAAGGAATTACTTTTTGCAATCCTGTCATCTGTACAGTGGGGCCTCTCTGATGAGAGCAATTTGCAGATTAGCTCATGTTATTGTGATCCCTTGGCTATGGCATCAAACATCTTACAAACCCTTCTATTTCCAATTTCACGCTCTACATCCAAAGTGGTAACAATGACAAGAAGCAGAAGTATTGGAGCAAGTTTGGAGAAGAGGGAGGTCCATCTTTCAGAAGGGTAGCGGGGAGATTGCTAAAGGCAGGAAAACCCTAAAACAGCTCACTGAAAACTGAGGTTCTTGCAAAGTTACGGTCTGTTTGTGAAAGAAAACCAGAATGTCAATGCGCAAATTCCATAAGTATGCCACCCAGGGAGCTAATAATTGGGAGCATCCCAGCCAATTTTTGCTATAATCTTCAGTTTATAGTTCTTCAACTTCAGTTTTCCGTTCTTGATACTTTGCGATCTTCTCCAAGTCTTTATCTTCTACTATCTCCTGCTATCGCCACCTCAATTATCCACACTTCCTTCTTCTTCTATCTGGTGTGTTTCATTGTCATTATTACTGTTTTTTGCCTGTGCCCTGTGCAATTGTTGAGGAGTGCTACCTAACAGCATTTCTTTTGATCACTTTTCTTTTACAAAAGCCTGCTGACTAACCTCTTTTTTTAAAAAAAGAAAGAAAGATGAAAGCAGAAGGAAGGTGTGGGGGGAGGCCAAACCTTTTCTTTTGCGTCTATAACTTACCGGGTACATAATGCTGTATTTGCTCTTCAAGAGAACAAATGATGCTCTAATAAGAAAGTAAGTGCTACTCATAACCTGCTCCCACATTTCAGTTTCTCCCACTTACACAGAGAGGGAGGATAATAAGGAATAAAGGCAGGAAAATGTCCATATTGTTGGGTTATGCAGATTCTATTGCATGACATTATGATTTTTCACTGTTTTTGTCAAACAAGCAATAACTCTTGTTTAACAATTAAGTACACACAGTGGGGCTAAGACATAACTGACGATGTTTGGGGATGGGTAGAAGAATGACAAAATGAGCAGTGCAATGCAACCACAGCCTTTTTTTATACAGGTACCACAAATTTTCGACCCCAAAATTTATACCACAATTGAGCCCAAAATGCATGTTGCTAAGTGAAACATTTGCTTACTGAATTTGCCCTATTTTAATGACCTTTCTTGCAACAGTTTTTAAGTGAATCACAGCATTTGTTTAAGTTATTAACACGGTTGTTAAGTGAAGGAATCCAGATTCCCCACTGACTTTGCTTGTCAGATAAAAATGAGATTATAGATTAAGGGAGAATAAAAATAGATTTAAGGGAGAGCTTTCCCTCCCCCACACATCTGGATTCCCTGAATACTATCTCTGTATACGTAAAAGGTTCAGTAAAGCAGATATATTGTAAATGTGATAAACCTATTGGAGAACTCAATCTATGACAGGGGGTGTCAAAATGGCGGCCTGCAGGCTGGATATGTCACATGTAGGCCACGCCTACTCCAGCTCCGTGAAGGGAAAAAACGTCATGATACGTCATGTGATGCCAAGAGTTTGACAGCCGTGAAGAAGATTGTGAGACTCTTTCATCTTTTACTCTAAGAGACCATTTACAATAGGACAATAAAATTATTTTCGAGAATTAACTTACTTGTCACCTCCATTAGCTTCTTAACAGTTCTCATGAACAATTTCCCCGATCAAGTAAAATGCAAATCCACTCACTTACTTTTTAACTTCTTGGACATAATCCATATTTCGGTCGAACAGGTAGGTCACAGACTCTTTGATGGCCTCATGCTTGAAAGAAGAAGCCGTTCCAAAGACAGTAACATTGGGAACCGTTGAGCAGAGTTGAGCAATAGCTTGTCCCTGCAAATGCATTTGTAAATTAGTTGCATGGATATACCTTATGAAAGCTAAGCAGTCAGATCAGACTAAGAGCTGGATGGGGAACTTCCAAGACGTTCTAGGGGCTATGATCTACACTGGGAAACTGAAATAAAAATTCATCACGAAGAAAATTGTACCTCAATTCCAAGTGATGGCCAAGTCAAGATATATTTTACCAGAAGAGTACAAAGGTTTCTCATAACGCGATCTCATTGTAGATATGAGTTTTTATTTTAATGAAGAGAATCAATTGGATGGCTTCCTCATTTTTCAGGCCTTCCAATCTTAGCCAAGAAGCACTTAGCTCTCTGTGGTCACAATGTTGGCTCAATCTCTGGTTATGGACCTCAACTGAACCTAGATTCCAAGCCCAATTTAATTTGTAAAAGCATTAACAATCCAAACTTTCAAAAGCTTCACTACAGGCATAAAGTACGTGCCAAATGTTGTATTTCAGCTGCAAATGGGATTCCTGGGGATTGAGAGAAGAGTGTGTCTTTCCAAACTCAATTACTAGCTGAAATTATAATGTTAACTATTCAGGTCTAGTTCCTTCTGTTTGCTGATGACTTCCAAACAAAGGATGGTTCATGGAAAAACATTGCCTCTCACAAGTGCCTTAGTCATTTATGCCGTACAAGATGGAGAGCTCCTTGTGTAATGCATCACGGAGGGAGAACTATAGTGAAAACATTTTTAAGCAATCAAAGCACACCTTCTGTACGTCCAAGCAGCCTATTATTTTAAGACCTTTGCTCTGCAAAACTATTGGAGAATATTCTTTAAAGTTCACCTGCTCTGAAACAGGGAAATCAATGATGTAACCATATAATGAACATGTTTCTCCCAGTAGACCAGGAATAGCTGAAATCCTTGAACATTTTTTTTTTTAATAAGGACCTTTGTATGGAATTTGCTTCACCTCCTAGCCCATCTTCTTATGTGCCCAGAAGCTTGTTAAGTTTCCATACTTTAGAAGTCCCCTGGTAACACTTACCGCACTTTCCTTTGTATTCACATACTTTGGGTTTGCAGGAGGAGGAATCGCTATCTTTTTGGTAAATGGACTGTTTTATTTTATGATACTTCGGCTGCATTTTAAATGTTACTTGCCTGTGTAAAAGGACCAGGAAGTTGCTCTTCAACTGGAATAGAGGATTGTTTTATTCCTTTAGGGCCTTCAAAATTTGGGCAAGGGTTAAATTGGGAAAGATAAGTATTAAGTGAACAGAACAATTATTTGATTTAAACAAGCCACACTTGAGGTAGATTGGAGCATTTGCAAGGTTGACCTGTCAGATTCGTTCTTGAAAAAAAAGGAGAGATGTAGGAAAATTTCAGCAGGTTTGCAGTTTTAAAGCAAAATGCCCTGATTTAGATATTTTCTAGGCGGACAAACAAAGCAGAACTACCATCCTTCCCCTTAGTTAACTCCCTTGAGATCTGGCAATGCAGCATTTGGCTCAATAACAACTTATAAAAATAGGAAGATTCAGGAGGGTTTCCCAGAGAGAAAAGGGCTTCCATGTTTAAAATATTTATGGCAAGTAGATTTTTGCATTAAACCTTACATTTTTTATACATATTATAAAGACATCATTTGCAGAGAGGTGTGGAAATCTGACAGAATAGGCTTCTTGGTAATGAAAATGCTTTGATTTAGACAGTATCCCTCTAAAAGGCACACACTCAAATACCTCCCTGTTGATGAATTCCCCAGGTTTTGCTTCTAGGGTGAGACACAGGTATTACTTAGATCCAAATTACAATCCTAGAAGGAAATGTTTTCTTCTCATAGGAAACTGGTTGCTTGGTTGGAAAGGACATACAGTAAATAAAAATCAGATGAACTGATTTCCTCCTTTATCGCTATACTTATCCCCAAATTATTCAGGAGATTTTCAGGTTGTAGGTTTTAGCCTAGGTCTTTGGAAATCTTGTCCACAGAAATAAAGAACCACCAATGGTTAGCTGTTCCAGATCCTGATTTTCCAATATCACAATCGTGCCGAATACAACAATCATGAATCATTGCAATTAGCTACACCGTTCAACCCCTCATCTTTGAAATTTATTGATTAAATTTATATAGCTGCCCATCTCACCTAAAAATGACTCTGATGGTGTATAATAGTCTCCAAGCCTTCATTATGTCACATGTCTAACTTTTACTAATTTAAATGTATTTAAAGAACTGATGGGGCATCTACCTCCCGCAATGATCTCAGGTGGCTCATAATAACAACAACAACAAAATCCCAACATTTTGGAACAAATAAACCAGATCCTTCTCATCAGATGCCAGATCACCCATACTGTGGATCTCTTAACTCAGCCCCAATGATTGGAAGGAGAGCCAGTTCTGCAGTTTTCTGGAAAGATAAAAGGGTAATACCTTCCCCACCCCATTCCTATTAAAAAAAAATCTCAGTTGCACTGACTGCACTGAGATAGAGGGAAGAGATCTTCTCATCTATTCTAGAATTTCATGGAACCTTGAGTTTATTGGCGGCATTGACTTGAACTTTTTATCTAGTAATGTTTTGGAAGGCTTTAAATCACATTTTCCTTTTAAAAACATGTTAGAGGTTTATTCCTTTAAAATATCAATAGCCGCCTTAAAGTCTTTTGTTCTAGATTAAAAAAAAAAAAACTCTGTTCAATATATTATTTGTTTTCAATAATTGAATTGATTTCTCAGTTCATTCATTGAGCATCCACTTTGGATTTTCCAAAGCACCAGAAGTCCAGACAAGGAATAACGGATGGAAAATGAACAAGGAGAGATTCAACCTGGAAATAAGGAGACATTTTCTGACAGTGAGACCATTGAACCAATGGAACAGAAGTTGCATTCAGAAGTTGTAGGAGCTTCACCACTGGAGGCTTTCAAGAAGAGACTAGACTGTCACCTGTCAGAAATGGTGTAGGGTCTCCTGCTTGGGCGGGGGGTTGGACTAGATGACCTACAAGGTCCCTTCCAATTCTGTTAATCTGTATCTGTATCCCAACTAAACCCTAAGCTACTTCATTCAAGACAATAATTTTGGAGACTTTTCTTTTCATAGGGTGAAGCAAAGTACATGTATCCTTCATTTTTCACTAAATAGTTTCTAATAGAGAACACATAATGGATGAAGTGAAAGGATGAGAAATGAGGAAAGTGATTGTGTAATATTAGAGTGCTTGATATTAAGGGGAAAGCTTCAGTGGAGTTGAATGTGTATCTTGGATTACAAAAAAGTCAATGTTAATAAACTTAGAACAATAAATAAAGTTCCATGGCAAAACAAGGTAATGGGGAAAGTGGTTAACAGAGACTGAAGGTTCCTAATAAAGAAGATACTAGAATCAGAACTGCAATCAATTCTGACAAGGAAAACGAACACAAGAATTCACTGAATGTCTATGGAGATTCTTAGCCATCCAGGTCATGGTTGTCCCAAAAGGGCTTTTTGGTTTTCAAGAGGCAACTGGACTTTCTGGACAAAACAACCACTTCATAAAACTCCTGGCACAACATATGATAACAAACACATCAGGACAAGATTCAGCAGCCTATCTGCATTTAAAAGACAAATTCAAAAACATTCGGAACTGCCCTTGAAGAACATTCGGAAGCTTCAACTGGTCCAGAATGCAGCCACGCGAGCGATCTTGGGTGTACCTCGGTACACCCACATAACGTCACTCTTGCGCGAGCTACACTGGCTTCCAGTGGGCTTCCGGGTGCAATTCAAGGTGCTGGTTATGACCTTTAAAGCCCTACATGGCTTAGGACCAGGTTATTTTCAGGACCGCCTTCTACCACCATATGCCTCCCAGTGTCCTGTTAGGTCCCACAGAGTTGGCCTCTTACGGGTCCCGTCAGCTAAACAATGTTGGCTTGCGGGTCCACATGGGAGAGCCTCCTCTGTGGCTGCACCGACCCTCTGGAACCAACTCCTCCCTGGGATTCGGATCGTTCCTGACCTGTTGACCTTCCGCTGAGCTGTTAAGACCTGGCTGGGCCAACAGGCTTGGGGCTGAGGATTTTATCCAAGACGGGGTTTTAAGAAATCTTTAAGGGTTTTTACTGAATGTTTTCTTAATGTTCTAACTGTTTTTAGTGTATTTTAATTGAGATGTTGTGAGCCGGAGGGTTTTCAATGTTTTGATGTTAATGTTTTAATGTATTTTCTTTGGAATGTGTTTTTAATTTTAAACTTTTTTTTTTAATCTTTTGTACGATTTTAAATGTTGTAAGCTGCCCAGAGTCCTTTGGGAGTTGGGTGGCCTAGAAGTTTTAATAAATAAATAAATACATAAACAGAGAGCAAACCCTACTGCCTTCTAGCCCTGATGATGTTACCTAGTTGGGTAAGGAAACGTCCGCAGAGAAACAATCAAGCACACAATTCGAAACAGGAATGAAGTAGTAGGGAGAAGATAAAGTGTTCACAGAATTAGAAAACGTTGGGCTGTATGATCCTTAGAGGAAGATGCTCTTCCATAGAACAGCCACATGTATTATAAACAAGGTATCCTGGTTGAAACAGGCAAATGCTTTGAGACGAATTAATTCAAACACAGTCCCAACCTTGCAATCATTGCCCTGAACAGATCCCATTTGAAATACGAGGATGTCCTCTTACTATTATTTATTTAAATATGTCCTGCCTTTATTTTTTTAAAAAAAATAACTGAAGGTAGTGAACATATGCAGCCTTCCTTTTTTTTCTTGTTTTCCTCACAACAACCCTATGAGGTGTATTGGGTCAAGAGGGAGGGACTGGCCCAAAGTTGTCAAGCTGGCTTTCATACCTAAGGCGGGATTAGAACTCACAGTCTCCTGGTGATTGCCCCACAGTCACCCAGTCGGCTTTCATACCTAAGGCAAGACTAGAACTCACAGTCACCTGGTGAAAGTCACCCAGCTAGCTTTCTGCCTAAGGTGGGACTAGAACTCACAGTCTCCTGGTGATTAGCCCAAACTCACCCAGTCGGCTTTCATACCTAAGGCAAGACTAGAACTCACAGTCTCCTGGTGATTGGACCAGTCACCCAGTTACCTTTCCTGCTTAAGGTGGGACTAGAACTCACTGTCGCCTAGTGATTGGCCTACAGTCACCCAGCTAGCTTTCATGCCTGAGGTGGGACTAGAACTCACAGTCTCCTGGTGATTGGCCCAAAGTCACCCAGCTTTCTTTCCTGACCAAGGTGGGACTAGAACTCACGGTCTCTTACTTTCTAGCCTGGTATCTTAATCACTAAACCAAAACGGGCTTTGATCACTGGCTGGCTGAGACAGCTCTGGGCTATTCTATGGGTCAGGAATAATCAGGTGTTCTTGATTCTAGGGGGGGGGGGGGCTTTGCGGTTCCAAGCAAGAGACGGTCTGTTTCTGCTGCATTGTAATATCTAAAATGCCAGATCACGCCTTCCAACCCGTCTTCATTTTAATCATTACATCAGCTAATGAAATGGGGTGGGGGCAACTAGTAAGGCTCATCGTCGAACGCAGCCCCCTCCCCAAATCCCAGATGTCCATATGCGGGTGGATCATTGTGCCTACACACACACACACAGACACACACAGACACACCTCCCTCCCTTACCAAAAGACAAAATTGTATCATTCCTCACAAAGACACTCTAACACTGTCCTAACCTTTATTCTGTTTTTATTCTTCTGAGCACTATCTGTGATCATCGCAGGGCGTTTTTCCCCCCCCTCTCTTTTCTCTTTTCTCTTTTCTCTTTTTCTTTTAATCTGTAGACTTTAGGGAGCGTGATGGAAAAGGAACCGAACTGCTCGGTTGCTATTTTAAGCTATATCTGAAGCTAAAAATAGCTCGCCAGCTTGTAGATGCAATGCTGCTTGCATATCAATGGTCCGTTGGTGGTTTTTTTCTTTTCCTTTTTCCTTTTCCCTACTCCTAACAGATCACACTGTTGCTGGGGCTGTTTCTGCTGCATCCAATATCTTTTTTTTTTTTTTTTTAAATTAGCCCAATGAAAGCGAGATAAAAAAAATTTCAGCTTCCACTATCCTTCCCGTAAAGGTGGACAACCTTGTGGGTTGCCGCTGTTCGTTATTCTGAAGGTGGCACCCATGGTGGGCTATTCATTACGGCTAAAACCACAGCTGTGAAACAGTCTTACTCATATACAAACACCTCGTTTTTCTCCTCCTTTCACACGTCTGAGTCGCAAGCCATTTTCCCTTCGGCTTGCTGCCTTCCTATTTTAGGGTTGTGCAGCAAAAAAATAAAAGAGAGAGAGAGAGAGAGAGAGATGCAACCTTTTCTATTTTTCCTTTCTAACGGTTAG
>JANHJO010002938.1:201691-213825 GCA_032468235.1 Pseudoxyrhopus heterurus
CTTCTTGTTTCTGTCTGCCTGACAAGTCCTTTTGAACACCTTTCCTCTGTTGTCCTGTCTCAGATTACTTTACATTGTTTTTGTTTTCTAACGATTTTTTTTACCCACACTATTTTTATTAGACAGAAACAGAACAAAAATAACCCACTTCACTTAGCCACAATAGTTTTGAGTGCTGAATAAGGAAGCCACTGAAAGTTAGTTGAGTGGGAACAAATTCAAAGTTCAATGAATGTCTTCATCAGGCTCCCCTTGTGGGCTTCCTGGAAACATCTGCATTTGCCAACTGTGAAAAAACAGGATGCTGGATTAGGCAGGTGGATATTTGATCTGCCCAGCAGGACACATCTTCTATTTTTATGTATCAGAAACTGTATAACTATTAGAAACAGCAAGGGAGAGACATCCTACATTCCAAAGAGACGGCGGCAAAATTTCAACCCAAGAGCATGTATTTCTAAATTTGTGGTGCTGTTTGTATTTCCACAGCTAGTTTTGTGTCAGGTCTTCTCTTGGTGGCCCTTATATCATGGAATATGTTACACGTGGAGTCTCAGAAGGCATCTTCCATCTTTGAATTTATAAAGAACCTTTCTTTTTCAATTGGGTTTTGGCTCTAGATGATTAAGGCATGTGCATTCTTCCTTGTGCATTTTTTCTTGTGTCTCTAATTGATTAATTTTATTATTTATATTAGATAGATAGATAGATAGATAGATAGATAGATAGATAGATAGATAGATAGATAGATAGATAGATAGTTTGGTTTTAATGGCTGTGTGCGATCCAGCGTGGTTAAGACCAGGATTGTTTTAATAAATGTTGCTAATTGAAATAAACAAACTAGATTAGAGAATATATTTCCATTAAGGTAATCTAAAGACTCAACAGTTTTGCTGGATTCAGAAATCACAATAAGCCTGCGTTGTTGTTTTTTAAACATGGTTGAATGAACAAGGTACGGTAGCTCAGATGTCTGAACTTTGCATCTAAGGCTTTGGGACATCATCTTTAGTCTTAGCAGGACAGCGTTCAGTAAACCAGTTGCATTTACAATCCTGACATTTATTTATTAATGATATTTATAGGCCGCCCCACTCCTGAAGGACTCTAGGCGGCTTACAACATATCCATTGGTACAGAGTATAAAAACCAATTAAAGCCGACAATCAAATAAGAACATAACATAAGCATTAAAAAAAACATTCCAATTAAAATACCCTTCTAAAACTCCAAAAACCCCTTCCCTTAGGTAGCATACTTAGCCCCAAGCCTGTTGGCACAGCCAGGTCTTGACAGCATACAGTGGTAGAAGGCGATCTCGAAAATAACTCGGTCCCAAGCCATGAAGGGCTTTAAAGGTCACCAGCACCTTGAATTGCACCCGGAAGCCAACCGGGAGCCAGTGCAGCTCGTTCAGGAATGGTGTTATATGGGTGCACCGAGGCACACCCATAATCACCCACACGGCCGCATTCTGGACCAGCTGAAGCTTCCAAAGATTTTCAGGGGCAGCCCCATGTAGAGCGCATAATGATCCATTTCTTTCCTAGGTGACAGTCAACATTTCACACTTTGAAATGCACTCATTGGACAATTATGCTTCTTTTTAAAGGTATTTTTATATAGTACTACTGTACACCTTAGGGTTCCTTCAACATGCCACTTGCTCTTTCATAGCTCCATTTTTATTTTTCAATTTTCCCCCCCTCCAATATTGACTACTTGACTTTGCTCCAGCTACCAAGTATGGGCTGACCAAAGAAGACCGCTGGTTGGCAGGAAAGAGAATTCTGCAGCCCAGATTTACTAGCCCCAGACCATGCTCTTAAGAGAGTTGGAGAAGAAAGAATCAATTCTGCTGTTTCCTTGGGATCTCATTTATATTAATAATTTCAAATTCATGCGCCACGGTGGGCAATAGAAACACTTGTCAATTCAGACTTTAAATCAGGGAACTGGAAGAAACTCAAGAAGTGCGTATCCGAATGCTGCTATCATATTTATGAAAAACCCGAGGTCAAAGAGTGATGCATCTTACCTAACACAAAAACCCGATTTTTTTAAAATGCAAAAATGTTCTTGTTATTTCTCACAAAATGAGAATAATACAGTCCCTGGTGCTATTTTTCTTCTCTTCCAGGAAAAGAAAAGGCAAAACCAAACCTTTCCAAACAGTGTGACTTCCTCCATGGATAGAGGTTTTTACATTTTATTTCCTCAGCCAAACCAAATTACTATGGCAACACCTTTGGTAGACAAGAGAAGTAATTACAACAGGTACATCCTACTCCGTCTGCAGGTTCTTATACAAACCTTTCCTCATTCCCTCCAGCCCCCAAAATAACCCGGGTATGTTTGCTTCTTTTTTACAATTCAGTTTTCAGACAAAAACAGTCTCCTTTCCCTCGCATATTTTCTCAAGTCCTGGAGGGTTGGGTTTTTTTTTCCTGTGTTTTTAGCCTCTTGGCATACCTGTAGTTGGAAAAATAGGATGGAGAAAGGGTGCAGGTGGAATTAAGGAGGCTGATGTACATTTTCAACAGTATTCTTGCAAAAAAGGATGGATTTGAGACCCTGTCCATCTCTTAGAAGTTCTGGTGAAGTTATCAGAATGTTAGGATAAATTGTGGTTTTACAACCAGACTCTTCCTAACAAGGCTAAGTCTGTAAACTATGCTTAAAATAGGCTACTATTAAGTAGGCTGAACCTAGTCTAACCTGCCACCAAATTCTCCCTTTGCTGCAGCCTTAAGAAAACTAGAAAGGAAGGTCCTTTGAATTTATTTGGTGGACAAGGCTACTAAAAAAAAAAGGCAGAATTTTAAAACTTCACCACCATTCAAGTGCCCGTCCTAAAATATCAGGAGTAGCTGCTTTTCAACCTTGAATGGGTATAAAGCTTTAGATGTATCATTCCCAAAGGAAGCTAAACTTCCAGATTGAAAAAGAGCTAGCAGAAAAACGCAAGAGAAGGCAATAATCACATGCTAAGGATTCTAAATAAAATCCATGTAAGTAGCCAAACTACTTATTACTTCCTGAAACTTTTTTTTTTTTTTAAACTGGCAGTTCTGTAATGAGAGGCATAACCAAGCAGCACCTGCTTCTGGACTTAATCTGCAGAAATGTGGGTTCTGTACTAGCGTCTCTTGTGAGGAACATACCGCATACTTCAGTTACGATTCCAATCTTGATATGAAAAATATAGCACAATTATGACTGCAATGCTTTAAGGGAAAGGGTGCCTAACGCAAGGCCATACATACCTAAAATATGTGATCCAAGTGAATGATTAATTCTGCAGCATCACTGACCAAATCAAATCCCTAGAGAAATAGTGAAGTTTATTTGTGTTTTCCCCTTAGCCATGCAGTAGGAGTCAACATCATTAGAAAGCATTTTAATATATATTACATACATACATACATACATGTTTTCAATGTCAAGAAACATACATTGAAAAGTAACAGTCAATGACAACATTTGCAAAACAAAATTGAATTGTTGGAAGTGCAGATGCTGTACGTAGTAAGTAAACTCCACCAAGAGGCTTCCACTTGAAGTGCACCTCATATTGTGCATATGTCAGTTCTGTTTCTCAAAAATAACTACCTGTTTACCCCATAGCAGGGGTGTCAAATTCAATTTCATTGAAGGCCGCATCAGGCCTGTATTTGACCTTGGGGGGCTGGGAGGCATAGCCAAGGTGGGTGAGGCCAGCTTGATGTCACTCATCAAGGCTCCATTTGGCCATGATGGCCCTCCCGGACTCCGTTTTCGGTAGCGATGGCCTTCTGCAGCTCTCTGCCAGTGAAAATGGAGCTCAGGAGGGCCATATGTGTATCTGTATATATAAACACAGGAGAATGTTTTTTTAATCTAGTAAAAATGAATTTCATTTGTATAAAACGTGCAAAAAATTTTGCACTGGTAATGCAAACCTATGAAGATTTATTTACCTTAGCAGCTCCCCCTGTATGATCTCTATTGACATTTTGATTTAAAGAGGAAAAAAAAGAATAAAATGCCAAGCATTAGGGACTGTGACTCAAAATAATCATTATATTTTAAATTTTTAATTCAATAACACCTTATCACAGTCGAATGTGGTAAAAACAGATTCCTGCCATTATATACTTCCAACGTGATTTATAAATATAAATTAAGCGAATTATTTCAGCGAAGACATGGATCATATTTTCAAGAGTTTCAATTACATTTTGGGGAAAAAAATTACAATGATACCTGTCAAAGTTTGCTTTTTATGTTACTGTAGCGCATCATAAAGTTTTTCTCGGCTGAAGAATTCAAATTATCAAGGTCATATTCAACTTCAAACATCGGTTTCTCCCCATAAATTGCAAGAGCAACGAAAGCTGCAAAATGAGCAGTGAGTCCCCAGACTGTAAATGACATCTGATGCTCAGGGTCATTGTATTCAAAGAAATGCATCAGATATGGAGCGTGTCCCTCTCTTTTCAAAGGCACGATACTGTGTTTCGCAGGGCGTATAAAATATTCCAGCGGCACTGAGAACACGTGGCTGACTTCTTCTGGATTTGGTTGGGCTTGAAAAGTGTCTTCTATGAACGCTACAACTGGAGTTACGACAGAATGAGTCTAAAAGGCAGAAAAGTAAAGTTATAGTTAAACTTTAATGTTTCTAACGGAGTACTCCTCCAATCCTCTTTAATCATATTACTAAATAAATTTGAGGGAGGAGGGTATCCAGAGTTTACTGAATGTCAACAGGAGACCATGAAGAATATAGCCTTCATTTTTAAAACTCTGAATGGAATCTCAATGTTTTGAAGACAACTGGGGATAGGCCCTGTACTACCTAAACAATATGAAGGATGTGTAAAATTCATAACTCTGATTTGAGGTGTGAAACAAGCTTCCATCGCGGAAGATTTATTTCTGGAAACTACTGTAACCCATACTTGGAATGGCATTGGATTGAGGTCAACGGAGCATTCCAGAGTTCCCAGGTCAATTAATTTTGCACATCCCTATTTGTTGTTCTTCTTGGAGCAGTCCAGAATGGTTTGTAAGAAGTCAATAAAAGATATCATAATTAAAATACAGATAGTCCTCGACTTATGACTGGTCACTTAGTGAATGTTCAAATAAAGACGGACATCCCCCCAAATGTACTGATTCCAAAGCTCCCATGGCTGCCCTCCCAGTCATGTGACTGCATTTCAGGCACGAGCAACTGGTCCACATTTATGGCTTTTGCAGTGTCCTGTGGTCATGTGACTCCAATTTATGATGTTTTAACAGTCACCTGCTTCCAATTTTCAGCAAAATACCCGATAAGATTGTTTAATGACTGCTGATTCATTTAGCAATCCTGGTGACTCGCTTAACAACTGCCACAAAAAAAAAAGGTTAAATCAGGTTGGCCACATGATGAATCCTTTATGACTTTCACAACTTACAACTGTAATGGGGAGAGACTATCTGTATTCCTTAAAAACAGTAAGTATAAAACTTAAAACAGAGTTCATTCTTTGAAAAGGACCTCATGTAACAGATTATCTAAAATGATAGTTTGTTCCTGGATGAACACAGGATTTCCCAACTCTCCCCTTCAAGAAGGCAACCTGGGGGAGGACATCGATGGTTCCCTCAAGCAGCAGCTGAATACCATAGATGCTACCACTCAGATCCTGATTGTGACCATTGCATTTATATTCATCAATGCAACCTACAGGACATGAGCAGCAATTTTTAATGTACACTGTTTTGGAACTGGTAGAGCCCAGAGTTTAAATATTTGAGTCCTAGGCCACTAAAGAACATATAGACTCATGTCAACACTATCAATACAATGGATTAAGTCTATTGTCATTTGAATTAGTGGCTGCTGACAGTCTTATCCTCCGTGAATTTGTTGTATCCCTTTTTAAGGCCCATTCAAAACAACTTACAGCTTCTTCGAAATACTTCAGTCAAAAAATACCTACTTTATCTATTCCAGGAACAAGTCTACAGATGACTTCAACCTGTTCAGGAAGAAGACCCACTTCTTCTTTAGCTTCTCGAAGAGCCGTGGCAACTTCATCTGTGTCTGTTGGGTCACTTCTACCTCCTGGAAAACAAACTTCTCCTGGAGATGTTCTCAACTGGAATTAGAACATTAACATTGTTGGTCGCATAAGTCCGTCAGATGTTTAGACTAGATTTGGCATTTTGATTCACCTATCAAGTTCTTTTCAAGGACCTGGGATAAGCACGTTATTGTTTGACCTGTAATTATTATTATCACTGAAGTTTCTTCATCCAATTTTAAATCCACAATCGTGTTCTCCCAGTTGGGCATTTCTCGGTTTATGTTTTGCTTGTAAGTTGGCGAATAATAATAATGGCTTTTAGGATTGATCATAAACAGCAAAGTCAAGAAATATTTCAATTTAATTAAACACATTGCAGACTAGGACCTAACAGAGCAGCTATGAAGGCTTTGAAAAGGATACTGTAAATGCTATGTTACGTCTAAAATAACAAAGATTAGAGTTCTTCAGGCAATGCTTTTTCCTTACACTATGGTTGTGAAAGGCAGATTTGGAAGAAGCATATCAGAAGAGAATACCAACATGTTTGAACACTGGTACTGGAGAAGACACTTGGACAGCCAGGAAAACAAACAAATTTTCCATACAAAAAATCCAGTTGGAGTCACAAGATGCAGTAATTACTGAGCTCCAACTATCACATCATGCCAAGAAGTCCATAATGCCAGTTTAAGACTAGCTACACTTATAAAATCCTAGCTTAGATCAGGAACTAATCAAACTTAAGAGTCACTGAAATCAATGGGCTCAACAAACTGAATTCCCATTTAGCAATTGGTATACATAAGTCCTGTGGGGTTTCATAGCATTTATTCCCATTTCAAATATAATCTCAAATTATACCCACACAGGGAGGGCAAAGATCCAAATATTAGGTCAATTGTTCTTTGCAATCTCCAGATCTTCGTCTCTATTGCTGTTTTTATTCAAAATCAATACCATCAACATAGGAACTTAGCAAGCACAGACATGAACGAGACAGACTTTCATAACTTTTCCTATAATTGATGGTATTGGTTTTGAATAATCCAACAATCCTAAGGGAGTCACTGAATAATCCTAAAGGAGTTATTGTGAGATAACAACTGGGTGTGGGGCATAAGTGGTTTCACATTGCAAACAATGTTATAATGCTAAACATGCACAATATACGCATATTCCAAACAAAACTAAAATGATCAACTAAACAAAAAAGTATGGGAAAAATAGAAGAAAAGAAGAAATGAGCAAGTAACTTTTAAAGCACTTGCATCTTAAAAGATGAAATCTCTCCTAAGATTATTTTCAATAAAATACATTCGCCAAAGAGCATGAGAAAAATCCTATTTTCTACACCCAGATAATTCAGCAGAAATCTTTCTGAAAGATGTGGGTACATTAGAAAGAATAATCTGAACAAAGTATTAGTATTTATTTAATCGCATTATTCATATACCTTGTCAGGTGTAGAGGTATATCTGTGAATGTTCCTGTCTGCTTGCATTTGTTTAGTCTTGTCTCCTGTTCACTACATCCTTATTACCACTGATTCAGGTTAGTTACAAAGCATTTAAAAATCTAACAAAACAGACCAGAATTATTATAGAAAACTAGCTGATAACCCGGCGTTGCCCAGGTACTTATTTATCCCAATCCTGTATTAGACTCATGTGACAACGTAAGTGTGGAATGGGCTCCCTCCTTCCATTAACGTCTTCACGATTCCTGAAGAGGCAATGGCAAGAGCAATTTCTCCCGGAGCCCTGATTTCGGCAACAATTAAATTAAAAATGTTTTCCCTGTGCCCCCAGAAGCGTCAAGAAATGTCATCTCATATGTGATCTGCGTGATGTACGTCGTGTCAGTCTTGTAGTGGTGTAGGCAGGCCCCATTACAAATGCCCCACTTGTGGAGTACTGTGAAGCTGTTACCATGGCAACTCTACTGCGCTGTAGGTTGTATCTTCATGGAGCACACACCCCGAGGGATCAGAACACACATCCTGAGGAGTGTTAGGAGTGTCTTACCCCCACAATATTTCTTTCCGGAGAGTAAGTCATCTGTGTACCAAGTTTGGTTGAAATTGCTCGAGGCATTCCAGAGTTATGCTGGAACACACATACACATACACACACACATCCATTTATATATAGATAGATAGAAAATAGAAGATAGATAGAAAAAAATGTTTTTTCCTCTTAACCTTCAGAAAGTTAAGCTATTCTTCCAGCTCATGGAGATTTAAGGAAGCAACTTGCTTTAGCAAACACATTTAACATCTTTACCTGGGCTAGTGCTACTGCTGAAGTCTCTTGCTATTTTGGCTGCTGGGGACAGATGAAAGACCCAAGGGAAATCAAGATGCAAACATTCCCCTGTCCTCAGATATCCAACTTTCAAATTTATTGCATCAAAATTTTAATTAATGGCTGTAAGAAAAGAAAGGCAGTGCTGTATTGGATGGACTGATTATTAGTAGGGGAAAACAGAAGAGACTGCGATGTAAAAGGAAAAATGAAAACCGTTGGGAGAACAAAGGTAGCTTTAAGTACAGGTAGTCCTTGACTTACACCAGTTCATTTAATGACCGTTTGAAGTTACAGCAGTACTCAAAAAAGTAAGTTATGACCATTTTTCACACTTATGACTGTAAGCATTCCCATGGTTACGTGATCAAAATCAACTATTTATGATAGTTACGATATCCCGGGATCATGTAATCACCTTTTGTGACCTTCTGACAAGCAAACTCAATGGGGAAACTAGATTCACTGGGGCAGAATTCACTTAATGACTGGCTTAACGAAGAAAATTCAGGGCTCAACTGTGGTTGTAAGTCGAGGATTACCTATAGAAGGTGAGTTCAAAGAGAGATTGCATTCCTGCCTCAAAAGGAGAAGCTATCAGTGTTAGCTCTACTTAATATATTTCTATACGTGTGTTCCAGAGGTGGTACTCAGCCAGTTCCAACAGGTTCCGGAGAACCGGTAGTGATAATTCGGAGAACCGGCAAATTCCACCTCTGATTGGCTGACCCCGGCAAATTCCACCTCTGATTGGTTGACTGCATAGCCACGCCCACCAAGCCACGCCCACAGAACCGGTAGTAAAAAAAATTGAATCCCACCACTGGTGTGTTCTCTCCTTTTATTTTAGCCTTTTATTTCACACATTTCTAAAAACATTGACCAAATCAATTGTGAAATTAGTTTTGGCTTTCATATTTACATACCTTCATTGATCTAAGAGTGAAAAGAAGACATAGCTTTCCATCTTTGACCATCAATGGGATAAGAACTGAGGCTTTTGCTAATTGAACGTTGGAAAATTTGTCTCCAATGTCAAACTTCCTTAACTGCAGCTTTGCCTTTTCTTTTATGCTCATTCTAGAATAAATAAAAAGAACAAACCTTTATTATAAACAAAACAGGCAAAAATGTCACTCTACGATAATAATACCTTTGCAAAAAGAAACATAAAAAAATGATATTGTCAAATTGATTGCCTTTACTGCAAAAGAGACATACAAGAGCCCTTAAAAATTGGATAATACTTTTGAATTTTCAATATTTCTGTTTAAACATGACCTAAAGCATGATTTGTTCTCCATACACATCCTAAAATTAGATAAAGAGAACCTTAATAAATAAACAAGTGGAAAACATTACACTTTTCATTTATTAAGAAAAATAATCCAAAGCTATAACTTGCAATGAAATAGGACTGAAATGTTCTCTCTACAAGTATTGGTGGTAATGGAATAATGGACTGAAACTGTTGCAATGAAGATTTATTATAAAAAAAGCAATATGAATCAGACACATGATATTGAACAGTATGACCTTTGCTTTATGAGAAAAAGCAGGGCTCTGATAGTTTTAAAGCTTAGTTTAATAATGAAATATTTCTGTGGTCTTACTGGATGATATATCATTTAGATTAATAAATGTAAAATAATTGCCACGGCTGATTCCACACGGTATCAGAAAAGAAAGATTTTTGAATCATAATAAGCCAGTTAAAGTAACTGAAAAAAGGATCGTTTTAAAGAATTGCATAAATGTTTGCATCTTTATACACTTCAAAGCAACTTTATGGAATTGAGTACAGTTCTTGAAGGCCAGTATATAAATTTACAAAACCGTTCGAATGTAAACAACCCCAATCCTCATGGAGAACTAATCCAAATACATACATGGACTCTCATTCAATCACTTAACATTAATCTTCACTATCCTGTACTTCATTTTACATTTAGAATTGTACATATTGTTTAATCTTAGCAATGGCCTGCCTAGAATAAAGTACCACTTAATTTTGAGTTAAGTTTATTACATTCTTCAGTAAGAGACTTAGTTTTAGCATAGACTAATGACTAATGCTAACAGTGCAGAATCAGCAATTTACAAATAAGTGCTAACTTTCATCCAAAGCTGAATTCTTGAGTAAAAGGGGATTATTGTCTATCCAAAAATTGGTTTTGGGGATTATCCAAGGCTGAAAAACCCTCAATTTCACTTCTTTAGGCTACAGGGGAAAATCTCGTTTACTTAATAAGCTGTTAAACTCATTGGATCTTGGGCTATCCTGTTAATGGAGTATTAGATTTTAATACCACTTTTGAAAATAATTATACATTTTGTATATGTACTGTATATTTGTGTGTATGTATTTGTGCAGTGCAATTTCTGTACCTAAAAAACAACATTAGTACGCTATATGCAAAATCGAATTGCTAATGTCTCTCCTTCCTGGATTTTTTTTTAAAAAACTTGCTCTGATATTATCAAATTGTGTAAAGTGGCTAAACCAGAATATAATTATACACCTTGCTCATCTCTTTTTCCTGCCTGGGTTTTTTTTTCCCTTTAAAACCACCAATTTCTTTTTGAAAGAATCCTGAAAACGGTGCTGTTAGAATCCTGGTGCTATCAAGGGGCAATGCTGAAAATATTTTACATTTAATAGTATATATTACCGGTATTTTACATGATATAGATATACATTATAGTACAATTACTTTAAATTGTTATTATATCATACATTATACTATATATTATATAAATTATATTAGTTATATTATATTATAAATCTATATTTCCATTTTTCAAAAAAATAAAAAAAAATTGCCTTAAAGTGCCAGTTTAAGAAAACTCCAACTGTGTGTGTGTGTGTGTGTGTGTAAACAATACATACAATGTAATATATAAACCAATTTCTAGTCTCTACAGCAGTTCTCGCCCCACGAGGCCCTCTGCGAGGGAGCCGGGACTCCACAACCCGTAGTCCACAGCTAGGAGTGCCCGCAAACGGGCGGCGAGTCTCCTTTTATCATTACCTGCCGGGCTCGATCTTCGCGGCCGCCATCTTTACCTTTTTCCACCCAAGTCGCCTTTCCTACCTAGCGGCCCTATTCGCTCTTTTGAAGGGGATTGACAGCCCCTCCTCCCCGCCCGTGTCTCTCCCCCGCCTCGCTATTGGATTATTGGTTTGAGAGGCGTAGTCGAAAAGGAACCGGCGGCGAATCGGGAGACGCGTTGACCCAGCTGCGTTACCTTGAGGGCGGAGCAAATCGGGCTTGTGCGGCGGTGAACTTCAAGTCCCAGAATCCCTTGCTGTTACAGGGCAAAGCTTTGAAGTCCAACCTGGATCAGCCGGGGAAACTGGTTCTAAAGGAAGCGACGTTGTGCAAACATTGAAAGGAAAATTGATTTGTTTTTATTTATTACAAGCTCTTTCTGTTAATATATGCAAACCAGAAAGGTTAAGGGCCAGATGTTTAAACTGGATTTGGTATTTTTGTCCACCTGTTGAGTCCTTCCCAAGGATCTAACCTAAGCAGATGTTGTTATTTGCTGGTAATGAAAGTGATTGTTGCAGGATGTAAGCTGTTCCTAGTTAAAGCTGCCTTTTGCAATTGACTGATGTTGATTTTGTCAATGCCAATGGTATTCCTGCTGTGTTCCAGATATTTTGGGATTGCACCCAAGGCTCAATATTACTGTTGGCATTAATCTTTGCTTTCTTTTGCCACAGCTGTTCTACTTCTATTTGCAGGTCTTTGTATTTTGT
>JANHJO010002939.1:10978-21432 GCA_032468235.1 Pseudoxyrhopus heterurus
AGTTAATTTCTACAATTGTGACGATCACACCTTCTGGTTTGCAGAAATTTACTCCTACGCGGTTTGCCACTTGATGAGAAGCAGAAACTTCAGCCCGGCTAGTCCCGTCACGCAGCGCCTGTCCTGAGGAAAGTTCAGCGCTCGCGCCATCTTCCTTCCCGATCCGAGCTTAACTTGACCAGCCCCACATAACTCAAGTTTCCCTTTGCCCGGGAAGCGAGCAGTCCACGGGCCGCCTCTCCTCCGGCCACAGCAGGTGCCCTTCGCGCCTCCCCTGGCCCGCCTTCCCTTCCCAGCCACGTGCTGTTTGTTTGTTTGCCTGGCCAAAGGGGGCGGTGGAAACGAACTCACGGGAGCGAAACAGACCCTCCTCCTCCTCCTTATTCCTCCTCTCCCGGGGACGGCCTGGCGGGCCGTCGGCCAAGTAGAAAAGAGGGCGAGGCGGGGAGCCGCAATCTCTTTCCGACACCCGAAACGGTCACGGTAACGGCCGGAGCCGGAGAGATTGGGCCGGGCACGGCGGCTTCGGGGCGGAGTTTGCACTCCCGAGGGAACGGCGAGGGCGTCGAAGAGCAAAGCCCCATCCTGCGAGGAGGGAGACGGATCCAAGCGGGGCCGCCCAGAGACCTTTCCCCTTTTCGTCGCTCCCTCCCCTTCCAGCCCACCATCCACCACCACCCCCCTCCCCAGCTCCTCTGGAGCGGCTGCCCCCTGCAGATCTAGGATAGCAGCGCGCGCCGAAAAGTGAGTCTTTCTCTTGGTGTTTTTCTCCGGGGAGAATCAAAGAGAGCTCCCCCCCCCCCGCCGCCGCCCCGCGCGGGGATGCCCATTCCCAGCTACGCCAGCCCGCAGCGTCGGAGGCTCCTGAGGCGGGGAAGCAGCGTCGCAGCTGCGGAACGCTCTTCCCGCCTAGATTGCTTGCAGTTGTGGGGAAACGGGGAGGTCTCGCGCGCCCGCTAAGTTTCTGGAGCGAGGAGAAAGAACCGCTTGAGCGTTAAAATAAAGGGGGGTTTTGTTGTTGATGTTGCTGGTTTTATTATTGTTGCTGGTCGAGTTATTCGTAGTTAAGTTCGTTGAAGCATCCCTGAGTGAGGAGGTGGAGAGAAAGAATCCAGCCTTTTCCCACCTATGGGGTGTGTGTGTGTGTGTGTGCGCGCGCGCGCCCCGGGCAGCAAAAGAGCCTCTGCTGTAAACTCCCCCGAGAGCGGAGCCAAACATGTCTGGGCGGGAAAGATTAGGTTGCAAAAGAAAGAGGCCATTTGCTCGAGTTGACAGTGGGAGGAAGAAACCGAGTCCTCCCGCGGCTCGCCTTTTCTCTTGGAAAGTTCCGTTCCCTTCCTCCGCCTGGCTGGGAGCTGACATGCCATGAATCGGGTCCAAGGAGCCACCCGCCTTTTTTAGGCTGAGTCTCTTTCTCTCCCTCCTTTCTCTTCCTGACCGCCCTTCCATCACTTTGCTGGGCGATTTCCTCGCGCCTGCATTTTATTGGCTGGTTGCTTTACCTGGCGGCCTTTGTTGTCTGAAGCCGCCTTTGTTCTCTCGAAGGTGTCAACTCCACTTTCTCTTCCCCCCCAGCCTATTATTTAACCCGCTTCTCTGCTCCGATAACGAAACGCGGGGCAACTCAACTGAGCACCGCTTGCTCTGTATTGCTTTTCTAAGTTAAAGGAAACCAGCTTAGTTTTGGAGTGGTAGTGAAAAATAACAAAGACATTTTGAGATTGGGAACCCCCCCTCATAAAAATATAGTTGTTAGGGACAGTCAGCTATGAAGTAGGTGTAGTATGAAGTATGCTGGCCCAAGCTTCTACCCCTTTACAAGGTGGTGTCGGTGGTGGTGAAGGCAGTATTTTTAATTTATTTTATTTTGAAATGATCAAAGTGGAGAAATCTTAGGAAAGCACAGAAATGAATTTTATTCATGTTTATTAATAGATTTCTACTGTACATTTCAAGGCAGGATAATGTTTCTTGGCTGTTTACAAAATTCAGATAACATCAGCCACATGTAATAAATATGCATATTCATAGCAAAAATAGTGTATGAAGTAGGCAGAGGATGAAAGTTTGACTTAAAGGCACATAAAGATTAGTTCGCTACTTGCTGCAAGGTGGAATTTTAAAAATGTGACATTGCTTAGATTTATGCAGATTAGAAATTACCGGTAGTAAAGATGGTTTAACATGTAAAAATACTTTGGGGGATCAAAAGTGCAGTCTTCGGGACAAAGTGGATTGCAGATGAATTCTAATAGAGGCAATCTTTTCATCAAACATTTCAAGAAACATAACTTCTGTGTGAATGGGATGGGTGATCTTTAGTTATATAAGACAGTGTTTTGTGAAGAAGTAATGCAAACTGGATTAGGATGGAATTGTCTGTGGATGAAATATAGGCAATGGAAAAATATGGTAGTGCAAAGATACGTTATGGCAATTACTGTAACATAGACTGGAGGGAGTACTTGTGAACCAAGAATACTATTTCACTGCAGCTGTGACTACAAATCAGATTACAAATTACAACAAATGCCCTTACAAAAATAAAATTATATGACGATAATAACACAGTTAGAACAAATCAATAGTTAATTTTGTTGTTCATTGCTTCTAACTCTTCATGACCCCATTGCCATCATTTTGCCAGAATTGTCTGTCAGTAACTGCTTCTTTGAATTAACTCCTATTATGTCATTGGTATTAGTGTCAAACCATCTTGTCTTCTGTCAGTCTTTCTTAAAATTGCCTTTAATTTTTCCAAGCATAAACATCAGATACCAGAACTGACTCAGTAGAAATCTTGAAAGTATTTTGTAAGACTTTTGTTAACAATTGTTAATGATGGAGCATGACAAACCACATGTAGTAATTCATGTTTGTTTCTAGTTGAAGCCTTACCTACACCCTGAGTGCCATAAATGCTTCTCTCTTTCAACCTTATTCCCCCCTCTTATAAATAGGAATCCTGTCCCATTTGGAGCTGTGGTAAGAAATACTGCAGAAAGTAGATGGGATCTTGTATTTAGTCATACTTCGAGAAAATCTCTTGAAATCAATGGACCTTATTCTATTCTATTAATACTGTGAAGCATTCTCATCCTGCTCGAGTTGTTGCTAAAATGTCAAGAGATGAAACAACTAATTATACTATAAGGCCATGTGAGATGGAACTGAAATGGATGGGAATACTAAACCCAAAGCATCTCAAAGCTATATTCAGAAAAAGTTGTTGTAAAGTGTAGCAATTGTAGGGTTGAAAGTCCTTGTGAATAGGTGGCTTCATCATTTCTTGCATCACCTCCTCCTCATTATTTTGAGGAACTAAAATATTCCTCCTTTTTCATATTCTTCTGTATCTGTTGCTTACATCAAGTCTACATTGGGACTAATGACAATTGGAGCTAACTTGGGCTGCCCTCAAACCAGAACTTATAATTGTAGGTTGTAGAGGGAATAGTATTGACCTTCTCCAGAATTTGACTTGACTATATATGTAACATGAAACCATAAACATAGGTGAGACTTACAGGTGAACGAGCAACCTCAGAAAGAAAATGATACTCCCAAACCCTACAGCTCATTTCTGACTTGGGAACCATAATCTGGAACGCTATACAGTATTTATGTATTGGATTCAGAAAGGATCTTCAAATACCAGTATAGTGCAGGACTGTCAAACTCCCGGCCCGTGGACCAGATGCGTCACGTGCTGGCCAAGCCCACACCCAGTTTAGCGAAGGGGAAAAAAGTCCCGATATGTCACATGATGCTGTTGTGATGACGTGAGTTTGACACCCCTGGTATAGTGCAACCGTAGTGCAGCTATTCAAGAAGCAGTTGGAAAAAGATGAGCTGATGATCTTAAAATGCTTTTTTTTTCACTAGCTGCTCCTTGTCTTTCAAAGTTGAAAGGGACAAAGTTTGCTAATGTTCATTCACACACACCCCTTGCCTGACCTACTCAGATTTTGTATTCATAAAGTTGACAAAGTTACTTGAATTGGCATATACCTCCTTTTACCCTTGTACTTTAGGGTTTCTACCTAGACTTCTGCTGAACTAAAGAAGTAAACTTGGAGAGTTGGGGGAGATGATGATTTAACTTTTTTTTTGAGGCAAATCCTAAATTCTCCCTTCCAGTTTGAATTATGAGGGTAACACTTAAATGCCAAAGTCTGCATTTTTACATTCCCTGCTTCTGTGTCTTTAAGAGCAACCTGACATACAGAAATTTAGCAGAGGAAGTATTTTGGGCATAGCAATTACATGATGGGGAAAACCTTCATATTGATGTGCAGTTAAAGGTAAAAGATGAAAAGAGACTGTCAATTGTACACTGTTAAGCTTTTAATCAAAATAAAACTGTATTCTATAATCAAACTTTGTAAACCTTTGTGCAACATGCTTTTTTGTGGTTGAAGCTAAGTATGATCAAGCTTTGCCCAGCAGTTAAATTTCTATAGCCTGTTTTGATTTTCTCTTCACTTGATATATCAGCCATCCTTGGGGAGCCAAGTAACTGGCACTGTTTAAAAACCTAATAAGCAAACATGGTAACATGACATGCTTAGGATAAAGGACAGCTTATTTTTACCCATTCCATATTTATCTTGAGAAGTTTTGTATGTATTCTATAAGAATATTATGCATGTATTATATAGGACCTCCAGGTGGGCTGCACTTGTAGCAAGATAAGTTTGCACTCACTCCCACTTCTATATTTTACCTCTCCACTCAGTCTGAATAGTATATGAAGCTGTGACTGTCCCAAGCAACTGTACAATAAACCATGATTCTAAACAGTGGTTAAAGTGATCACAAACTTTGGAAGAGATTAAATATAATTTTGCAGTAAATAGCACTTTATTTCCCCGTCATCAAAAGCTTAAGCCATTGTTTTCTGCAATTCAGCTTGTTGAAAATATTGAAGTGGGTTATGGGATTAGTTGTTCATGCCATTTATCATCAGGATTACTTAGCAATGATGGCAGTAATGCCAGAGGGGGGAAAAAACAATGAAATTCTTCAGAGGGCAAGAAATCCAAAAAAATTTTTTCGTTAGCTGTACCATTGTAGAAAATGAACTTATGAAAAACTAATTTTTAAAAACAAAAGATTAATTCTAATTTGGACTCTTCACATGTGGGTTTGGTTGACAATATCTGAGACAGTCAATTGGTTCAGATAGCCACTATTAAGGGTTGTGTGATAATTTAGAAGAGCTGCTTCAAAAGTTCCAACGCAACACCTTTCTAAAACTCCTCTAAAGCAGTCACATACTTTTGCTGGGATTGCATGGCTTCTCATTGCAATTGGCACAATGCTGCATGATCCTTTGGAAGGGATGCAGCTGTTTTAAAGAGTTCCAGATTGGCGCAAAGATGATCCACTGATACTCTGAAGCTGTAATGGAATGAGTAGATGACCTTGGAGGCCAAAGAAAAAGATGCTGTCTAGGAAACAGATAAGAGAGGGGCCTCAGCGACTTAACAATCAGAGAAAGAAACTCAGGAAGGATCCAGCCTTTCCATCCGGGAAGTTTGCATCTTTAAACTTTCAAGATACTCTTAATGTAACCTTACAATAAAGTAGAATTTGCTTATCTAGATGTGTTTCCTGTCTTGTTTACTCAGGAGGGCTGACATCAATTTTGTAAATCTGAAGATACAAACTTCCCACTTCCACTTTTACCCATCTGATCAATTAGGACAGACCCCAAGTTTCTTTCTCTATCATTAAGTCCTTGTGGCTCCTCCCTCTTTTGTATGATTGTTTCCTAAACAGTATCTCTTTCCCTCATCCCCCAAAGTCACCCACTTACTCCTTTACAGAAGCATCTTTGTAGAATCAGACCTGTTGTATTGTTTATACACTCCGGGTCTCTTCCATCACTTTCAGTCAGCATGGCTGACAATTGTATTGACGGGGATGATAGAAAACTGCAGTCCAACAAAACTGGATGGCACCAGGTATACCTGTCCTTTGTGACTCCAGATTAGAGTCCATCCCAGTCTCTTTGGTGGTGCCAAGGATTAGAAAATGGACCTTCCATACATACGCTATATCACTGAACTACATTCCTTCTCTTAGAATGCTGATTCTCAGACTTCTATGATTGACCCAATATTTCCTGGTATCACTTCACAAATGTACTTTTTTCTACAAACCAAAGAGCATAGATAACTTATGATTTTTTTAAAAAAGCAGAATTTTGACCTTTCTAGCCTGATAAATCTTGTCATTCTCCTTCAGTATTTGAACCTAGGGATGGCAAATGATGACATGTGATGTTATTCTCTTTTGAACTCATCCTTGATCTCCATCATCAGAAAAATTTAAATTGGTTGTAAAAGCCATGTTTTACTACAAAATAGCTTATATGAATGAAGCATTTAAATTCTCACTGGTCCGTTCATCATCCTGAGAGTCTCCACCTTCAACAGAAAATTATCAGTCTGTGACAATGGATTTATTAAAGATTCCCATGCCTTCCTTTCTCTGCCCACAAGATCTTACTGGGTGTAAGAGAAGAAGTCCTTGTGAAGAATTACAGTTTCAAATTCAATGGCCCATTTCAGTAGTCAGAAAGGAAACAAAAAATAAATTGTTGCAAATTCATGTTACAATTTAATTATATTTGTTGTGATTTTCTCAAGATAGAATTCCAGTAACGAAACAGCCAGGCCGAAGTGAACAATGTGTGTGAAATATTCTCATTAAATGATAATGTGTGCATTTCTTTTCTTTTTTTTTAAATGCTGCTTTCCTTGTTTCTCATCTGCTTACTAAGCTAATAGTGCTTTAATTGCCAATCTCTCATTTGTTCTTGCCTTGCTATCTTTTTCAACAAAAGAAGCCCAAAGAACTTGTGCTTCAGCATTTCTACTGCAGAAATGTTGGTACCCGGGGGAGGGATGCAAAGGAAAAAGAAGAAGTAGGTCATCTATGCTATATGGTGCATCCCCAACAGATTTTTCTTGATTGGATTTTTTTTACTGTTGTTTTAATAACAAGACCTCCCTGTTTCTCCTCTCTGTTCTCTGAATGAATCCTATTTTTCATATTTCCCTTGAATGTGCTTTCTTCCTGTTTTTAAAAATCAATCAGTATTAAAATTAATATATTTGGGTTTTTTAAAATACTGTTTTCTGAATTCATTGGAAGCTCAACTGAATTTTGTAGCCTTATTGCTTAAAAAAAACTCCTCCAGTTGCAAAGTGAGTTGGATGAACTCTGTTACTCTATGTCCCCTGTGTGTTGGTACCACCTCCAGGAAAAATTCCTTCCCCTCATTCCTCTTTATGCATTAGCATCACGGGATCTTCATCTCCAAAACTACCTAAGTCTCCCTTACCTTGCTCAGCAAGGGTAGCCTGTTTCACTTGATTTAGGAGCCAAAATTAAATATGAGATAAGTAGGAGCTAACTGTGTTATGCCTATCCTGGGACCAGTGACATATCAGCATTTTCTTTCTTCTCTGTTCACACAACTACAGTGGATCCTGTTTTTTTTGGGGGGGGGGGGGGGTCTATCATTCAGCACAATCTTCCAAAACATTCCTGTGGACTTCTCCTGTTTGACATCCTGAACTGATCAATCAATTCCAGGCTTTATTAAAATTGATTTGAAGTATCTCAGGAACATCTCTACCAATTCTAGCCCCAGGAACTTGTCCAGGAGGGTTGATCCCAAGATACCCTGCATTTAAAAAAAAATCATTAGGAATATCTCTACTAATTCTGGCCCAAGGTGTCACAGAAATATCTCTATTAGATTTGGCCTTAAGTAATGAGCTTAAACTCATTACTTATTTAATCGTACATCCCAGAGCATCGGGCATGGCCAATGCACATGCATTTAAGCAAAGCTCTGCACAGAATTTTAATAGGAGACAGGATGAATTGGAAACCCTTGTTCTGCCTTGACTGAATTAATCATATACGTTAAGAATTGGGTGAGAAGAAGCTTTTTATAACAGTTTATTGGTACCCAAATAAAGCAAGCAAGCAAGCTGCCACTACTGCCTACCACTATTCCCTATTCTGCTTTGGGTTTGACCTTTACAAAAGGCAGAGAAGAGCCCTGCCACAATGTGCATTGTAAGGACTTCTGTAGAGAACTAGACAATATGTGGCCCATAGGGCCTTCATTTCAGAGATATTTCCTTACCAAATTCCGCAATGCCTTCAACAGTGGCAGGGCTTGTCTCAATGGATTGATAACCATTTCAAGGCTTCCAGCTGCAATTTGAAAATGCCTGCTAGTATTTAGACACTCAAACAAGGTAGTGTGTCACTGAGCTACAGACTTGGCTTAGAGAAAGCTTGCAGTTTTCATGCCAATGGTGATTTTAGCTAGAGAATCCAATCTCCATGTCTGTGCATATTCCAGACACTACACTGTGAAGGATTTTTAAGATATGTACATCTTCTACCCCCCCCCCAAACTCAACAGCCTTGGTTGTGGGGTGGGGGAATGTTTATAGCAGTATTGTTTTTGAAATATTGTCTTTTTTCTTATGTATAACTTAAAACAGTTTGGAATGGAAGGACAGAGAAATAAACAGACAAACCATAAACACAATATTGTTGCTGCTATTTTCCAGTTTCTGCTATGGAAATCTTTCAATGTATTATTTTCAGAACAAGCTAAGTTGGGCCTTTTCTTTTTCCTCTATGAGATTTCAGCTGTGAGTCTATTTATATAATGGTGGCAGGCTTCCAAGCCAAACATAATAGAATATATGGCTCTCTCACTTTTGGGAATCAACATCTTGCTCGTTTGATGTTTGATTTCTAAATTGATTTTTCCTTCCCTGGAATAATCTCAGTTAAGCTGCCCATCAAATTTACCACTCCAGAAATATATTCGCCTCCCTCCTAAACCCATGCTTTCTCTTATCAATAGAGAGGTTCTTTGTTTTAGACTGGGCTAATACCAAATAGTTTCCCAGATTATAATATCTGTGGTGCAATTACTTTTCTTTTCCTTGCAGGCATACTTTATGCAAATAAATAATCAGGTCATGTTATGTTATGTTCCTTCCAGACTAGTGGGGGTCAAATTATTTTCCAAATCAGCAGAAGGCAGGACAAGAAACAATGGATGTAAACTAATCAAGGAATGTTAGATGGTGTTCTTTTAAAATTGTTTTATATTATATAGGTATATTTTAGCATTGTATTTATCCATGTTGCATTTATCCATGTTGTGAGCCGCCCAGAGTCCTCTGGGAGTTGGGCGGCATATAAATACAATAAATAAATAAATAAGGAGAGAAGCAATCTGGAATTAAGGGGAAACTTCCTAACAGTGAGAACAGTTAACCAGTGGAACAGCTTGCCTTCAGAAATCATTTTAAGAAGAGACTGGACAGCCACTTGTCTGAAATGGTAGGGTCTCCTTGCTTGAGCAGGAGGATGGACTAGAAGATCTCCAAGGTCCCTTCCAGCTCTATTCTATTCTAATTTTATTCTAGTGCAGGCAAAACCCAGGTTCAAATCTTCATTCAACTATTAAGCTTACTAAGTTGATTGGGCTGGTCCTCCTCAGATTTATTGATTTATGTTTTAAATACCTCTTGGAATTTCTATTAATACATGGTGACCATGGGAAGGAAACAATAACAGCAAATGATATTGGGAAGTATTTATACAATTGATGCAATTTGTATCGTTTGCACAATGATACATGATGCTTACGGTACTGTTTTGAATCAATATGTATATAATGCTTCTTATATTCTCTTTTTCTTAATATGAAATCAGCACTCATCAACTGGGTAAAAGAAGACATCTATCTTAGGGAGACAGAGAAAGCAAGATGGAGTGGCTTTGGGGTTTTGGCCTTCAACATCTGGTGGTTTATCATCTTTGACTCTGGATGTGTTTGGAGGTGCTCCTGAACTCATGGCTCTTATTTGATGAGCAGGTAGCTAAGGGTCCTTTGCACAGATTTGTCTTGTACACCAATTATATGTTTTCCAGGGCTGAAAGGCCTCACAGTCACTTATGCCTTAGTCACCTCTTAGCTGTATTATTGCAATGTGCTTTACATGGAGCTGCCCTTGAAGACCACTCAGAAGTTACAACTGGTTCAGAACGCAGTGGCTCACACAATATTGGTTCTGCACAAGTTTGTCCATATTATAATTTTGTTGTGTGAGCAGCATTGGTTTTTTTTTTTAATTTACAGGTTCTATGCTTGTTTAATCTGCTCAGTTGCTTAAGATGGGTGGCCATATAAATTGTTTAAATAAATAAATATACAATATCTTACTTTTTATAAGGCATGTTTCATATATTAGCACATATTATTAAACCCTTGCACATACTGTTAGTAGTCCTACTATGAGTTTCTGTGTGGTTGTTATCTGAAATGATAAGACTTTAGATACAGGGGTCTTCAAACTTGATAGCTTTAAGACTTATGGACTTCAACTCCCAGAATTCCT
>JANHJO010002939.1:27506-39111 GCA_032468235.1 Pseudoxyrhopus heterurus
CTCCTGTGCTAATTGTACAGGTATCTGATGTGATTTTGTCTAGTTTCACCTGCTGCTTCCTGTCTGTTAGGAAACTTATAATCCATTTACAAGTGTGGTAGAATACAGCTAGCTGATTTAGTTTAGTTAGAAGAATGTCTGGGATGATGGTATTGAATGCAGAGCTGAAAGCAACAAAGAGGACCCTTTCATAGGACCTTGGAGATTCAAGATGTTGTAGTATGTAATGTAGAGTCACATTGACAGCATCATCTGTCAATCTATTAGCTCGGTAGGCAAATTGCAATGGGTCTAATAGCGGATCTGTGATGGTTTTCAGGTGGGCCAGCACAAGCCTTTCAAAGGTCTTCATAACTACAGATGTTAGAGCAACCGGTCTGAAATCATTCAGTTCTTTAATGGAAGGTTTTTTCAGTACTGGGATGATAGTAGAGCATTTAAAACTGACAACAATGGTTACAATTTGTAGTTGCATGCTCTTGTTTTCAGTGTATGAAGGAATAAATATTTCTGATGTTGTGCCACTTGCACAGTTATTTTATGGATAAGGAACAATTTTATTTTACGCTGCTTCTTGTGTAATGATTTAGAGTGACCTTCAAATATAAAAAATTATTAAGGCAACAATATTGCAATACTTAAAAAATGAATAGAAAAGAAAGAACATTAATCCATAGCATTCCCACAAGGAAGGCCTGGGTAGAAAGGTAAATCTTCAATAAAGGCATGGTGGGCAGTCCTCGACTTACAACAGTTTGTTTAGTGACCATTCAAAGTTACAATGGCACTTAAAAAGTGATTTATGACAGTATTCCACACTTAAGACCATTGCAGCATTCCCATGGTTACGTAATAAAAATTCAGACACTTAACGACTGGTTCATAGTTATGACGGTTGCAGTGTCCCCGGAGTCATGTGATCACCTTTTGCGACCTTCGGACAAGCAGAGTCAATGGGGAAGTCTGATTCACTTAACAACTGTGTCACTAACTTAACAATTGCAGTGATTCACTTAACTGAGGCAAGTAAGGTCGTAAAATGGGGCAAACCAATTTACTTAACCAATGACTTACTTAGCAACAGAAATTTTGGGCTCAGTTGGTCATAAGTCAAGGACTACCTGTATAGTAGGTTCTCATGGATTTCAGGGGAAAGTGTATTCCAGACAGCAGGTAACATCCTAAAGAGGTTTCCTATCAGTAACCGTAAGAGAACATTGTCAATCACAGCACACACAATAAGACCTTTTCTCATATAAGCTTATTGATCATCCAGTTCTGCAATGGACAAAACAATCTGGAATTTAGACTACGGTGAGTTGTTTTACACTTTATAAGCCCAAAGAAGAACTGTGAACCTGGGTTGGGAATTAATTGGCCACTAATGCAGTTGCTTGAACACTAGCAGTAACATCTATGTAACTGATCCCCTTCCCAGCAAACAAGTAATTGCATTCTTCATCAATTGCAGCTTCAAAACAAAATATATCATTCTACTGTAATCTCAATGTATGGTTACTGGTGTACACCACCCAAAGCTAGTAATAGGCAGCAGACAGACTAAAGATAGACATTGTTTTATGATGCAATATTTCAAGTTCACTGTCCATTGTTGAATCTGGATGATGCTATATATCAGCAGCTTAACTGCTGCTGCTTACATACTTTACCTCAAAGCAAATTAATTTTGCTTAGCATCTATCAGATCTAGGGACAGAAAGAAGAACTCTTCAGAGATTTGGTGACAAAGATTGTAAGTATTGATCTTCCCTCCATCACACCTGTTCTGGCCTCCAGTTCCCATGGATACTAAGCCTGAGAGTGCCAGGAAAGGGAATGAGGTATGCATCTGGGAGAGAAGGAAGAGGTGGGTGTGAACTCCCATTGAACAAGCCTGTGCAGGATTTACATTCCATGCCTGCTGATCCAATTTGCACACCATCTGCCAAAGCACAGTTTCCTTTCTTAACCTATTTAATTCTCATGCATAGGACCTGATTCAACAGACATTTGGACAAATCAGTTGCTAAAGCAGGTACTGCTTAATTGAATGGGACACTTTCATACCTTCTATCAGAGAAGAGATCATGAAAATATTGAAACATAAGCTAGAAGAAATAGCAATAGTAATAGCACTTACACTTATATACCGCTTCACAGTGCTTTCCAGCCCTCTCTAAGCAATTAACAGAATCAGCATATTCCCCCCAACAATCTGGGTCCTCATTTTACTGACCTTTTCCTGGAAGGCTGAGTCAACCTTCAGCCAGTGAGACTCTAACTGCCAAACTACTGGCAGACGGCAGTCAGCAGAAGTAGCTGACCGATCCCCCCCTCTGCCGCCACCACGCTGAAGGGAAGGGAAGGGCAGCATTCCATCACTCAAATAATTTCTGCATTTATTTAATGCCAATTTACAGTGGCAAAAAATTAAAGTGGGTTAAAAACGTTTAAAAACAATATGGAAGCTAATTAAAATATTTACAGACTAAATATAAATTTAATGATAATTATGCAATTTAAAAACAAACAACAGCTGACCAATGAAATACACAGCAGATTTTTTTTTTCAAGGTTGTTTTAACTTTGGAAAATTGTTAAAAAGAAGCAAAAGGTGGGCCTAGGCATTTGTAGGCTCTTTGACCATCAGTTAAAACAGGGGTGTCAAACTCGTGGCCCATGGGCTAGATGCGTCACACGCTGGCCATGCCCACCCCCCATTTTAATGAAGGGGGAAAAGTTGTGATACGCCACGTGATGACAATGTGTCGTCGCAGGTTTGACACCCTTGAGTTAAAATGTCCACCAGCTAATAGACACGGAGTTAGATGAGGGCTACAATGAAATGCCTTGGAACTGTAATTCAAGAAAATATTTGGGAGAAGAGAATCATTTTTCAGCTTGTATGATAACATTGCTGTTAACTATTTATTTGTGCAGGAAACTTTAGATGAAGCTTTTAAAATGGTGAAGCTTTACAACAAAGCTGTCGAAAAATCTGCAGATCTCCTCAGTCAGTGTGAAGCCTTTCTTTCCATTCCACTGCTTGATTTACCTAAACTAGAAGAATCCCGTCTTGACTTTGCCAAGAAACAAGAAGAATCCGAGTCTGCAAAGGCTGAAGTGGAGGCATTAACCTCTACTCTGAAAAAGTCAATTAATTCAAAAGCCAAACTGCAGGTGGAGAAAACACTCGATGATCTAACTGCTAAGAATTTGACCATAAAAGAGCAGAGCCAAAAGAGAAATTCTTACATACAGAGGTAGGATGAACGTTTTCATCATTTCAGGGATTTGCGAAACTGCCCTATCTGAATCAGAGCACTGATCCATCTAGCCCAGGGGTGTCAAACTCAATTTCATCGAGGGCTGCATCAGGGCTGTGGTTGACCTTGGGGAGGTGGGGTGTGTGGCTGGGTGTGGCCAACCTGACACCACTCCCGAAACTGCTGGCATGTTTCCTCTTTCTGGGTAGACCGGGCCGAAGCCACACTGGCGCGATCTTTCTTCATCACATTGGGTAGACCAGGACGGCTCCACAGGCTGGATCTGACCACATTGCAGGCTGCATCCGGCCTGCGAGCCTTGAGTTCAACACCCCTGATATTTGACACCCCTAATATTGTTGGTGATTATTAGAGTGAATGATGAGAACAATTAGCCAGGGTTTACCATCCTTACCTGGACATGCTAGAAATCAAATTTGACCATGTTCTGAATGGAAGATGTGTGTTGGTCCTTTGAGCTATAACACTTCCCCCAATTTGCCTTACTTATGTTACAGCCTCCTTTTCCACTGAGATGCTGAACATGTCTTACAATGAAAACACAGATATGCAGTATAGCAATGTTAGTTCTCAATGTACAATTTCTGCATAGTAGTACCGTCTTCCTGCCATTGCCCCTTTCATTGCCTCCTATTTTTAAGCCTTATCTTCCCTTTCACCCAGAAGGTGGTTGTCCCTTTGGTAGCTGTTTTCTGGACATCATCTCTTTATAAACTTCTTGGTTAGGATGTTCAGGTGAAGCAAGTAGAAAAGCTGGCTCTGATGAGTATCTATTTTGCTTTAGCTTGAAATGATACTTTCTAGGCAACAACATCTTTCATTCATGAATAACGTATACTTTTGGTTTTAAAATATAGATTGATTCTTTAACATTATTGAAAACTTTGAGAGCTGCAACAAAGTGCTATAACATATAGTGCTCCTTAATAAAATTCCAGATAGCCAACCAGCCAATGGTTCTTTTGCTAGAGAATTGAAGACATGGCTACTCCAAAAAAAAAGGGGGGGTGTACATAATTTTTATTACATTATATATTTGTACTGAGCAGTGAGATGAGATAAAATTAAGAAACCATGACTGGGCTATTAGCTTCAGAGCAGAAAGGACTTCGCAGCTGGTCACAGTTTTACTGTGTTGCTCACCTGCTCACGATTCAGTAAAACCCACCAGCCTAAAACAGTGGGTTTGGAAATTCTTGTGTAAAGTACTGTTTAAAATACTGTGTAAAATGATTGGCAAGATCTGTCAATTTCTCTCCTTTGTACCAGTTTTATTTCTACCAGTAGTTAAAAGCTGACAATGCATAATTCTATTATTGGGATCAATTTAAAAAGTCTTATTTAAATACTCTTGCATCCATAGGTATATGGAAAAATATCACAGTTTCAAAAACTCCAAAGAGAGGATATGTGTTGATCTTAACAAGGCAGAAAAAGTGCTTTGGAAGTGTTTATACTACATTCCAGTATCTTACAAAGATTCTTTAGAGCATTCAGAACAAAGCAAGGTGAGGACTGTCATCATCATAATCATCGTCATCATCTCCATAATTTAATATTTTATGTATTTTTATAGCTTATATGTCTTCAGAACCACGTTCACAATAGAGAATTCAATGCACTTCACACTGGCTGTAGCAATTACAGTAATTTATATTCTGAATAGTTATTAATGTTCGTCTTCAAAGGTTAGCTGACATTATGGTCAAAATGTGGGTAATGGATGCAAATCTGTATTAAACCTAAAACAGATGATTGCAAAGAAACAGACTTTTTGGTAGCTCCTTCCTTGCTGTGAAGTGTACAATTTTAGATACAGATTTGCTGCTTATTATGGGTGCTTGAGATACTTTGGCTTGATTGTCGCAATTTGTTTTTGTACTCTGCCTTTTTCCCAACTGGATGATTGAAACTCCCTGTTTATACTTTACTCTTTATACTCTCCTTTATAGATGCTGTTGTCCCAATTACTTTCAACCAAAGAGGAGCTAATGAAGTTGAGACGAGACTCACAGTCTCTAAGCTTGATGTGCAAAGCAAACGATGGAGTGTTGATTGCACCCATTGTATCAATGCTGTGGCTGAAGTGGCTCTGTTTGTTCAATATCGCAAAAGAATGGGAGGGCAAATGTGAAGAACAGAACCAAGAATGGAAATCTGTCAGTGAAGAAGTGAGTAATAGGGAAACACCTGACTGATGTTTTCAAGCTCAGTTGTACGTGAATTTGTTTGATTGTCTTAAGTACAGGCAGGTTGAAAAAGATAAAACTGCCTGGTTTGTCACATGAAAATGAATAAAGGATAGAACGGTAGTAGTACAGATAATCTTCACTTAACAATATAATTGGGACTGAAAAGTTCATCACTAAGCGTTCCAGTTGCTGTCGTTAAATAAACATTGTGTAGTTGCAGCACTCTGCAGTCATGGGATTACCATTTGCAAATTCCTGCTGGCTTCCCCATTGACTTTGCTTGTTAGACTTGGTAGTGAAAGTCGCAGATGGGGCTCACATGACCACAAGATGCCACAATTATTGTAATGAGAGTTGGTTGCAAGGACCTAAATCACAATTCCCATGACAGCAGGGACATTGTGAGGGCCACAACCAGGAGGAATAATTGTAAGTCCCCTTAGACTTATATACTGCTCCATAGTGCTTTACAGCACTCTCTGAGCAGTTTACAAATGTCAGCATACAAATTGCCCTCAACAATCTGGGTCCTCATGTTACCTAGGATGAAAGCTGAGTCAATCTTGAGCTGGTCAAGATCAAACTCCTGGCTGTGGGCGTAGTTAGACTGCAATACTACATTCTAACAGTGCACCATCATGGTTCCTTGTTGAGCACTGTTGTAAGTTAAATGGTCATGAATGATTGGTTGATGAACAAGGACTACCTGTACACAAAATAATGCATGATGTGGAGAAAAAATAGAGGTTAATTTCTCTTACTGGAATCAAGGGTTATCCAGTGAAGCTGAATGGTTATAGATTCAGTGGCTATCAGTAGATAATAGACATTGTTGTACTTGTTGTGGATTAAAGGTGATTTGGAATGAAGTGGCTGAAACAGACAAGCATTTCATTTTGCAGCTTGTAGTTGCAGCTGCCACTTTTATGATTTTATTTTAAACAAAAAGAATATATTAAAGCCCTTACCATTATATTTCTTACATAAAATGAATACATTGATAAGAGCAATACTGCAAATATTTATAGAAAAATAAGTCCCCTTGTATTAAGAGGAATTTATTTCCAGATAAGTGTGCATAGAAGTGCAACTTCAATCTACTTAGATGTCTTTTCCATATATTCCCCCCCCCAATCAATTTTTCTCTTATTTGTGTTTTGCTTATTTTCTCTCTAGTTGGAGCGAGAAACAATTATTCTAGACAGTCTTCAAGAAGATCTGCCTGAGACTCTCCAAGACAAACAGCAAGCAACCAAAGAAGAACTGGAAGAAGTTCTGGAATCCGCAAGCAATTATATAGAAAATGTGGATACTGAGAAATTGTTGCTACGCTTAATACTTTGCCGATTAAGGAACATTCTGAGTGTCCCTGGGAGTTTGTCTGGAAAGGAAAGCCTTCCTATTGTCTGTGAAATTCAAAATATGCAGCAACGATCAGAAGAGTAAGTATAAAACAGACCAGGGCTCTCCAACCTTAGCAACTTTAAGACTCAGCAAAGCTGCTGAGTAATTCTGGGAGTTGAAGTCCACAAGTCTTAAAGTTGCTAAGGTTGGAGACCCCTGAAACAGACTATTGCTAAGTCAAGTCATACAACATTTTGTACAAAGTTTAATTCTGATTTCAAAATACATTCGGATGGTTTTTCTTTACTAATTTGAAGTTTGAGCTCTAGCTTATCTGGCAAATGTGCATAAGTTCCAGACAGAGAGTGGTATTTATAAAAACAAAACAAAACAAGGATTTATTTCTTCACCCAAGCTTTCCCAAGACTAATGCTGGAAGAAAGTTTTGATATCTGTTTACACCCAAGTTTTAAATGCATTTGTTTTATTAACCATTGTATTGTTATTTCATGGGATGCTAGTACCAATACTTTCTAGACCATGCCACTTTGCTTTGCATTTCGCTTGAATTTTTGTTTTTGCTTATTCCATGCATGTTAATGAAAGGGAATTGACACAAGTCTTAAAGTTGCCATGATTCCTGGCCCCTTATTTGAACATAACAGGTCATTCATTCACTTATTAACTCATTCATTAAATTTGTACATCTCTTGATTCCCAACAACTCTGGGCAGTTCACAAGAAAACAGAAAAATTGTAAAACAATAAAAAAAATAAGCAAAAGGAAAAACTAGGAAGCATGCAAACACAGAAAAACCTAAAAACGGGCTACACCCTTCCTAGTTGAAAACCTGGGGGAAGAACCAAGTCTTCAAGGCCCTCTGAAACACCAGAATGCACAATCTCCTTCTTCTTCTTAATAGTATTTCTGATGGAATTTCTTCAGGCTCTGTCAAAAGGCTCAAGCAGAAAAAGAGGCCGTGCAGTCTGAGATGGTATACCGGACCGAGTGCAGTGAAGAACTGAAAGCTATGAAGACTTCATTACAGGGCATCATATCCCAACTCTGTGACATAGATTTGGAAACCCCTAAGGAAAAGGCATTGAAACTTGAGGTTGGTAAAAAAAAACCTGCTTCTGTAGATAGTATTCTAATAGGCTTTAGATTAATAACATACTTTCCAATTCTTGAGTTGCAAATTGGTGTATCAGAATTGTGTTGTTCTTTTTTTCCTTCTACATTAAACTGCTTAACAAACATGGTATCCAGATGGTGTCATCTATACACATTAACCAGAAAAGGAATGCTGTAGAGTTTCTTTTCCATTGCATTTAGAAAGCTCTTTCATAGTTGGCTTATTTAGATGGACTAAATAAGCCATACATGAAAGAGCATAGAAAAGGCTATATAAAGAATCACAGAATGCTAGTTTTGGAACAGATTTTTGAAGGTGGTGTAATCCAAACCTTTGCATAGTCCAGAAATTCATAAATGAATCTTTCCTGCTGGCTATCCAGCCAATCAAGGAGACAATACAATTTACAGAGGTAATCTGTTCCACAAACACCTTTCCCTATTAAGAAACGTCTTCCAACATTTAGCCAAATTTTGTTTCTTTGCAGTTCTTACCCATACTCTTTATTTTCACATTTGTTCTCTTACTGTGAAATAAGAAACAAAACCCAATATTTTGATATCTTGGAATTAAAACAAATAATTGTAAATGAAATGTATCTCTCAGCAAGAGATCCAAGTTATTTGGCAACAAAATGTATTTCACGGTTGTTCATGCCAGAGGATGTAGACCAGATTGAGTTTCTAGGCCACAAATATTAACAACTGTCAAGTTTGTTTTATCCTGTGAAAATGATATCCTTCATGCAGAACTGGAAGGAGCTGTTTTGTTTGGATATTTTCATTAAGATGACACCAAAACAAATGGCCCAGCAAATGTACTTTTGGTCACCTTTTGTTTTTAGAGTTTTTTTTTGTTCTGAATCTGAAAAGCTCTTTATGGAGCTTAAATCAAACAAGCATTGTGTCTCCTTTATCATTTCATCTGTCAGTAAGCCCTGACAATACAATGAAAAGTATTGGGTTTAATGTAGTCTCAGTGAATTGAAAAGTATGATATAAAACAAAGTAAGCATCTTTCAGGTTTTGCTCTGCAAAGCTTTCTCATGAAAAAAATAAATCTATTTGTACCTTAGATATAGTGGGAGAGGTTATTTCCTCCAACCAATCTTGAAGTAATTTCTAATTCTTTTTTCCCTGTTAGGAGATTCAGAGAGTAGTTGATAGCAAGAAGCAAATCATGGACAACCTACAAACCAAGTTCACTGAAATATATAGAATAGTCCCAATTGGTATTGAAGAGCATTTGGAAGACTGCAAGGGGATGTTACATGACCTGGAAGAAAAGGTAGCACCATCCTACTTGATTGTAAAACTTAGGGAAACTCTTGCTGAAAGACCAGACTTATTGTAGTTAGTTGTTGTTTAATTCTCTAGAAAATTATGTTTGGGGTTTTGCTTCCCATGCTAACAAATTCCAACTTTTATTGTTCACTATCCCTTTCACTAGCCTGCTAGGCAGTATTTGAAGAAATCCTCAGATAATTCTGTAAACCATAAGTTACTGTGGTTGGTTTACTCTAGCACATTTGTAAATCCTGACTTTAGAAGGCTAGACTACCTTCCTAAATCAGGACTAAGCAACATTTGGCTAGATAAGAAACTTCATTGTGAATAGGAATGAAGTCAAATCAACCCCCTGTCAGTGAAAATAAGATTCTCTTATACCCATAGTGACTCAAAGCCTTTTCCCCCAATCTTTCACATAAATTACACCCTCTCTTGCCTGGTATTGCTAGCTTTGACATAAGTGGCAGTTGAATGTGTAAATAACTACCAACTCTGGCCTGAGAACTATTGGCTCTTACACTGTTTGTACCACCAAATAATTTTATTACACCTTAGGGCAATGTACAGACCTAAGCTGGATGTTAAAAATTAAACTATAAAAAGGATAATTAAAGTAGAGGGGGGGTATTCATAATTAAAGTAGGGGGTATTCATTTTCTGTTTTTCCCATCCAGGGCTGAACTTTTCTTTTTCTCTCTCTCCTTTTACTATGGCAGGTCAGCACGGAATTCCTGAGAAATTCCCCTCACTACAATACAGAGAAAAAAATAGAAGACATTAACAAAGGTTTGCAAGCTGTTGAAAAAATGTTACATCAAAAGAGTGAGAACATTGCAAAAGCAAAAGAAGTTCAGAAGGTAACATCCCACTTCTTTGCTCCGGATGAAGCAATGAGCTTTCCTTTCCCAACTGTTGTTGATTCTGCCCTCAGAGCGACTTGTTTAAACAAGACTTGCCTTAACCAGTGTAAACGTGGAAGTAGAGTGATGTTTTTTAAAATAGGAAAAATATATGCCTACAGCCATCTAGCTGAACCCTTGCTCATTTGTTGTTTTGTTCTCTTACATACAGAGAATCTGGGATTTGTTAGATCTTTGGCATTATAAAATGAATGAACTGGATTCAGAGGTTCAAGATATAGTGGAGCAAGATCCCCACCAGGCTCAAGAATTGATAGATCGATTGATGATACCTCTGCAACAATACCAACATGTTTCGCAGCATGCTGAGCGTAGAACTACAAACTTGAACTGGGTAAAAAGATGACTGAAAAGATCATTTGTTTTTGAAATCTGGATGCTTTTAGATTCCCGCCAGTCAGACTGCATTGATCTCAGCTTTATCAATTGCACTGCAGACACGTATTTTAAGGATGCATCTGTCAGTGTGGCTGACAGGGTGAATTTCTACATGTGTATAATTCCAAAGGGCCTGATAGAGCTCCATAAAGTGAAGTGGTTCCCTAAATTCTGAATATAGAAGTTTTTAGATAATGGCAATATCTACAAAACTATGGTCTCACAGAGATCTCACAGTATTTCTTGTTTCTTCCTTTAAGGAAAATAATCCTATGCACCTGAAAATAATAACAAAAATAGACATCATATATACAAAAGGAAAGGCAGAAATGTCTGTTCCCTGAAAAACTCATTATTCTCTTTTTATTTCCAGACTTTCTCCATATTTTTAATATATGCCCATTGTTTCTTCTTACATTTTAAACCAGAAATTAAAAATTAAAATTTTAACTGCTGTGCTATCTCCTGAGAATATTTAATTAAGACTTACAATGAGTATAATCCTATGATATTTATCTACTGACAAAAAAGTCAGTAGATAACATTTTTATACTCCCTCTTCCTCCACAAACTGCTGCAGAAGGGATGATGAGAAGATTCTATTCCATGAGTGGAAATCTGCTTGGGAATCTGGATGACCTGCCAATGTTTCAGATATCTGTGTATTACTTTGTGTAAATAATATGTGATATTTTATATTAAAGGCTGCTAGCAAATTGGAAGAATGTGATGAGCTCCTGAAAAGCATTCAGGTTTGGCTTGAAAACACCAGCCGCCTCTTAACAGAGGAAGTGAAAAGTGACTCTGCAAAAGCTTTGAATAAACATGCCAATGCGCTTGAGGTAAATTGATATGGAATGATGGGAGCAATTTATTGCTTCTCCTTGAGAGTACATGTCAACATGTTGCTGCATTGATAATGACCAATACAGGTACATGTTGTTGTTGTTAGTTGCGAAGTTGTGTCCGACCCATCGCGACTCCATAGACAACGTTCCTCCAGGCCTTCCTGTCCTCTACCATCCCCCGGAGTCCATTTAAGCTTGCACCGACTGCTTC
>JANHJO010002939.1:47287-60302 GCA_032468235.1 Pseudoxyrhopus heterurus
ATTTTTCAGCCCTTTTTGCGGGCTGAAAAACTCGGCTTATACTCGAGTATATACGGTAGTTAGGCAAAGGAAGAGACTTTTCCCAACAGACCTGATCTTTGCACAGTTCTAATATACTCATTCACATATGACAGCCATTTGGAACCATACTATTGGAACCCTGCTGAGCTATACAGATATGAAATTATTATTATTTAGATTGATTATAGCTGCCCCACTGGATGGCTTACAACATTCAAAACACAATTAAAACATAACAGAGTATAATATCATAGAGTATAGTAGCCTGGAGAAAAGCAACCATAATAACAAAAAACATGCCACTAATATGCCAGCCCCAGGCCTGAGAACACAGCCAGGTCATAAGAGCTTTCCAGAATCCTAAATGAGTGAACACCATACATATCTCTTGGAAGATGCTATTCCAGAGGACCAACTCCTTGAAGACAGTCCAGATAAAATTGCTTGGAATTCTTCCCAGATGGATCCAGTTTTGCTGCATGTATAGAGGAGATGCCTGGAGGGGACTCTTGCCAGGTTATCTGGGAATGGTTTGAGCCTGTTGGACCTGAGGAAGTGGACAAGGTTCTTAAGACTGTGAGATCAGACACCTGCTCTTTAGATCCATGCCCCTGCTGGCCAGAATGACTTATCATGAGATGGACAGCCATATAAAATTAATAAATGAATAAATAAATTACATCCTCAATCTGGGGCCCGAACAGTCACAGCCATAATTACTGAGTCTTATAAGGATTGAGTTGGACTTTGTTCTCCATATTCTTCACTTAACCCAGATACTGAGTTAGTTTGGTGACAGCTTCATTTGCATAGCCCACAGTTGAGATGCATATTTGTCTGTTATCATGTAATAATGAAACCAACCCCAAGTGACAGATGAACTCACTTCATGAGTTAGCTTCATGTAGATGTTAAACAGCAGTGGGGGAAAGTGTTGTATCATGTGATACCCTACACATGACCTCACCCAGCAATTTCATATTGATATTAAACAATAATGGGGGAGAGTGGTGTGCCATGAGATACTCACAAGCCTGATCGCCTCCCTCCTGTCAAGTCTGACTGGAAATGACCACTGAAGAAGGAGGTGATCCACTGCAATATAGTGCCCCACATTCTTAACACCCATGGTTGATGGTTTCAGAAGCCACTGAAAGATCAAGGAGCACAAGGATGGATGTATCATTCCCATTGTGAATCTGCCAAAGGTAACTGACAAGCCAACCAAGATTGACTTCATGCTTTACCTTGGTCTGAAATCTTACTGAATCAGGTCTAGATCATTCTTTTTCTTCAAGATCCTGTGTATGTATATACCTGCCATTTGATCAACTTCTCCACAACATTTTCCACAAAGGGAAAACTGGAAACTAAATAATAATTATCCAGGATAGAGGATTCCAGTAATGGTCTTTTGAGAAGGAGATGCATCACTACCTTCTTCAAGGCCAGAGGGACCCCCCCTTTCCTGTTCCTTCAAAGATCCCATCCTCTGATTGCCTCCCAAAGCCACCCCCAAGGAACCAGGGTTTGACAAACAAGTTGCTGAGCTGACAGTTTGTGGGACTATGTCTACTTCCTCAGGAGTCACAGGAGTCAATGTAGATAATTGAAGAAGACTGTGCCCCAGGCAACTCACTTCGATCTGCTAAGTTGGAGGACAACTTCAAACAAATCGAAATATCTTTAGTCATTAAATAGCATTAATCACAACCTGGTCCTGTTATTTCATACTGACGTTTGTAAGAAGCAAGAAATGGAATAATAGATTGAAATGAAAAAGAGTAGCCCAAACATTTTGAAGCTGAGAGAGATAGAAAAGATGAATTACAATTAGTTCATGTGACCTATGTGCTAGATCTATATCCTGCCAATCCACTAAAATTGTACTCACTGTGAATGCTTTTGACCCTCAAATTACACCAACACTAGCAAATCGTCCTGTAATATGGATAGCATACAGCCCTAATTAAAGTGGATAATTTAATTACTCCTTTATTAAGTTGAAGGATATCCACCTTATGCAAACAATATTTGGCAAGCTTGCCAGCACAGAGTAGGAGTGGAAGGGTTACCTGTATTTTATTAGGATATGTTTTTGTGATCTTGTATAAAAATAATTAACTTTCGCTAATTTTCCAGTTTTTCTCACTTGAAATAGGAAAAATGTTTTAAGAAAAGAAAAAGCTCTTCCAGAGAGGCAGGAAGTGATGCTTCTATCTTAATTAACCTATTTTGCATAGTATTATGAGTAAACTCCATGCTATCTGTCACACAAGAACTCCTGACCACTTGCCCTTCTGGAATTCAGCTCCCAAACTCAGGCAGACAGCTATGAACCTTCAGAGCGCTGTTCAGTTTCCAAATGTCCCTCTAAGCTATGGCTGGCTGCATACAGATCCAGCAGGCTTTACGTTTCGTGTTGGGTCGTTTGGCTTGGTTTTCAGCTGTGCTAAGGAAATGCTTTCGTGCAAAGAAGGCACCCAAAGAAAATCATGTAAATCATGCTACAGTAAGATGTCACAAGCTGTTCACAATTTTCCTTCATGTTCCCATTTTTATGAGATACGTCATGTCTCAATATTATTGTTCCGTAGGATGAGGAGGTGGAAAGAGTAAAGCAACAGATTGCCCTATTATGCCAACAGAAAGAGGATATTCTAACAGCTATGAAGAATGCCTTGGTGGAACTTCATCAGAATCAAGAACCACCAGAAGCTGAGGACAGTGACTTAGAATCACCAGAGGAAAATGGAAGTGCTGTTGAGTTGCACGTAAGTTCCTTCAAATGGTTTCGTAGAAATATGATATATATGTGTATGTATGTATGTATGTATGTATGTATGTATGTATATGTATGTGTGTGTATGTATGTAATGTTAGAATATTTTTAGCCAGGGATAATAATTTTCAAAGATACAGGGTGGCCGCACAAAAAGGTATCCTTTTGTTGATTTTATCCTCAGTTACTCAGAAGGTGTGACAGATCTTCCTTCCTGGCATGCTGCCATTTTGTTGTGTGTTTTCTTTTGTATATACCACATCATTGTCTGAAAGATAGGGGTAAATGTATGATCAACACTGTTTCTTGGCGGTAGAAAATCAGAAAGAAAAACCCTTAGACATCAGAATTCAGCATTTAGGAGGAAATTAATTTTGGATTTAAAAATTATATTCTAATGAACAGAGTTTCAAAATTATTTTCAGTTTGTTAGAAAATGAAGGGTTTTTTAAAACTGTAACTCAAAAGAATGAAAATCTTACTTTACGTAATGATATTGCCCCAAACCAGTATATATGTATTAGGGGGGATTATAGGGCCCAGATTTCTCAATCAGATTTCAATATACATCTGAAATGTAACCAAGATAACCTTTTTTCAGCCACTCCTCATTTGATGTTCTATGGCCATTCACAGTTCAGTCTCGCTTTTTGTGAAATTTTGCCTATTGCAAAGGCCAACATTAGGCTGCTATCTGCTAGCAGAGTATAAAGACAACTTTTAATCTAACCAGAGACCATTCATTACATATTGCTTTATTTTTAATCACTCAAATGAACAAACCAATTACAAATATTAATAATCATTCATGGGTTGTTTTAGCCAATCCATATTTAAGGGCTGCAGTAATAACATTTTTTTTGCAATTATTCAAGTCATTGAAAACTTGATTGGCAATAAGATGATTCAAAGTATTAATATCCACTAACTCATGAACTATAAAAACATATATGGGGATTGGGTGCATGTATCTATGAGATGCTATTTCAAACTGGGATTATTCCAGAGTGTAAATATATTGTGAAAATAGTACTCAGAATTATTCTTTCATCTCAGCATCCTCCAAGTGTGTCTTGCAACTTTCTATGCTAGAAATAGGACTAAATTTAAAAAAGATTTAAAGCCAGGATATGAGACATATTATACAATAGTTGGGATTTTTTTTTTTAAAAAAATGAATTTTGTAAAGAAAAAGGTCAGAATATACGTATATCTAGTGATAGTGCTGAAAATCAGAAAAATTAAAGACCTCATCATTATACAAAAGCTATAACTTAAATACTTGGGAGAAGAAAGGTAACTTTCTCATAAAATACGTATTAATAATTTAATATTAAGCAATAATCTGAATACCTTTAAGGCAGTTGCATAGGAATTTTTCTAAATTTATATTTTAGCCTTAAAGTAGGAATGCCATTACATTTAAGTTTTGCCAAAAATGCAGTGGGATTTTAAACCATCAGTTTATGTCGTTCTTATTCTGAGATAAGTAGTATGAAACATCTATATCTACAGATAAAGATATATTTTCTGGAATTTCATATTATTTTAAAGAAATCGAAACCCATATTTTTTATAGATTTCCATAGATAACACTAAAGACTATAAGACATACATGAAACTAACTTAGTTAATTAAATAACCTAAGAGAAACCTTGCAGGAGGGAATTCCTGCCCTGGGGAGTGGGATTGGAATAGATGACATACATGGTCCCATCCAACCCTTCCATCCTAAGTTTTTGTCAAAATAAAATAGATGTTAAATAAAATGTAGAACAACTTAATATAACTATAAAACAAACAAGTTCAGGGATCTGAAAAGTGTGGTGTAACTGAAGGACTAAAAACATTGGACAATAAACAGATTCCTGTGACATTATATGAGATCATGCCTACAAAACTACGTAATTTGATTATTTCTTACTATTTCTGAGAAGCATGCATTGTTGCCTGTCAGATGGAACATATTAAAGGGCTGCTATAATAACTGGGTTTTTTTTCTCTCTGCATGCTACAGCCCAAAAAGCGAGGCTCCCTGGCTCTGTTACCTTCCTTGGTTGAGGAAGCAGAAGACAATTCATTCCATAATGAAGTAAGTATACCATGGAGTATAATGGAATTGAGTCTTATTAGAGAAATAAAGGAGGCAGTGAAAGTGAGCAAGTTAGTCATGACAAAGTTATACGTATAACTTTGGGAACGAGCCGCATGGTCAGAATTGTCTTTTTAAATGCAGATTTTGATTATGGCAGTATTATAAATATGAGATTTGAGTGCCTCCCACATGTACATCATTAGGAAATTATTGAGGATCTGTTTTTCTCCCAGTCTGATGACAGGATGATTGTGGATCATCTTCTTGTTTTATTCTGTTTTATTTTGATCTGATCTGATCTGTTTTGTTTTTGTTTTTGGCATTTTGCCCTTCGGGTCGGTTATCTTAGTTACATGTTTTTAGTTGTGAGCTGCCCAGAGTTGTTTAAGAGTTGGGCAGACTATAAATTATTTAATCAAATAAATAAAATCATCCCACGCAGGACTGAACTGAAGGATAGTTTGCAAAAAAGCTTTCAGTAATAGCAAAAACTGCTGCTTTATTTTGTAACGTTTTCATAATATTTGTGGAAAGATGTGAATTATTTGCCCAGTGATCTCACTTTGATGAATGCATTCAAATCTATTCTGTTTTTAGTAGATGCAAAGGGTGCATCTACCATCGGTGAGGAAGGGAGTTTTAATTTGAGATTGCAGAGCGATCTGTATCTCATTGTAAGAACTGTGGTGGGACATTGGTTAGAATGCAATATTGCAGGCTCACTGCTTACTGCAGGGAGTTCAATTCTGACTGGCTCAAGGTTGACTCAGCTGTCTATCCTTTCATTGTCAATAAAATGAGGACCCAGATTGTTGGGGGCAATATGCTGACTGTGTAAACCACTTAGAGACGGCTATAAAACACTATGAAGTGCTATATAAGTCTAAATGCTTTTGCTCTTGCTGTTGTATCTCTTGTGCAAGTCCCTTTTGCCAATGTCCTTCACTTTTACGCAGCATGTCGCTGATTTTATCTTATTTAACGGTGTCTTACCCACCACTTTTGTATTGTTCCTTGTCCCCCTCTTTTCCCTTTACCTTTCGGTTCAAGACTTCGGTCAGGAACCTAATAAAGAATTATTATTATGCAAGTCCCTTTTGAAACAAAATGTGACTGAAATGTCTGGTAGGCATCCTCAGCTAAAATCTCCATTGCCACAGAGTGTCTTTCATATCTAACTTAAAGAAGCAGGCTGTATGTAGCTTTAGAGAAGCCATCTAAAATAAAATCTAGTACCAACTGTTTTTGGTGTCTGAACATTAATTTTTTTTGTAATAATTTTATTGTTTTTCCATTACATTCGTTATATATTTGTTATACAGAACAGTTTGGGTAACCAACATATCAATCCAATTCATCTTTAAAAAAAATTATATACAGAATATTTTCCATAATTGTGAATTATTTTTATTAACTATTTTATTTCCCAGGGGTGCTTTATCAGAACAAGAAGGAATGCATAGGCAGAAATTAATACTTTTTTTCTGACTCTATTTTATTTATTTTATTTTAATAAGATTTCTATACCGCCCTCTCCCGAGGGACTCAGGGCGGCTCTAAATATGTACAATAAAACTTAATAACAATTCACAATATGGACAATCCATGAACGATATTGCTGCAGTTTTTCTCATCCCTATGAGCTTCAGTATGATCCAGAGTCCTTTCTTAGGGTAACTTGGTGGCTTTGTTTCCAACTTTTGCAATTTACATTGGTGGTTGAACATCTAACTTTTGGGTGGCTGCAACTTTCAAGCTAGAATCTTAGCAGTGAGCAACTTTATAGGGGAAAAAAGCTCTCACTTTCTTTACAGGAGGTGGATACTGATACCACAAAGGCCATGTCCAGTAAAGACTTTCTTGACATTCCAACCAAGGTACGTATCATGGCTATTTAACCGTTAAAAATTTAAATTGCTCTTTGAAAATATAATGATTTGCTACTTAATCTTGGAAAACTAAAATGATAAGAAACAAATATGTTGCCCAGCTTTTGATATATATATGTTGTAGTCAATTGTAAATAAATCATAAAGAGTGTTCTCCAACCTGGAGCTTTCTAGATGCATTGACTTCAAGCTGTGATCCTCCTTAGCCAGTGTCTTGAGAAAACTTGGGTTAATTACAATTTCTACACAATAATTCAGAGCATTTATATTCAGATCCTCTGTATATTGGTCTAATATGATCTTATCCAATAGTACATTCTGGACTAACTAAAACAATATAATTTATTTTCTTGAGTTATAATAATGATGGTGAAAGGATTCAGTAGGTGGATAAAAATGCCAAAATCAGTCTGAATATCTGGTTGACTGGGAGATGAACAAAAATAATTACTGTCATTATTTATGATTCCTTACAGTTTTAAAAAACTAGCAAAAGCACATGGTCCTGTATTATTAAAAGCATCATAAAATAGAATTATATCATGCACAATAGCACTAATTAAAACAAATAGAAGAGGATAAATAAAAGTAAGGTCTAAAGGGACTAAAATAGTTTTTTTAGAACGCCTGGGAAAAATAAGACAGTTCATTATCTAGCACTTGAGAAAAAGACTGCAGCCAATGGTGGACATATCTAGGGAGGGAGCCCTAAGAAGTACCATTATCGAGAAAGCCCAAATCTAATGACTACCAGATCCCCTCATCTGGCAAGAGAATCTGAAAAAGGACCCCAGGCAGGACTTAAAGTACAAAGAAGGTTGTATATCCACTTTTCCAGCTACTAATATTTCAGGTGTTGCACCCATGAAACACAAGACACTATTACCAACTTGGGAGAATGCCAAAATGCTTTTTTTTTTTTAAATAAAGGGGGGGAGGAGTAGAATGAAGAGGGGATTAAGCATGCTTGCTTGTCACAAAATGCTAAAGGAATCTTAAGGGAAGGAAGAGTGGAATGACATCGTTTACAAACTTCATTTGACAACCTTCCCTTTTGTAAAGAAAGAACATTTCCCTTTTCTGCTAGGTTTTTATTTTATTGTTTTTAATAATGCCTTTTTAAGACCAAAGTTCAAAAGCAATATGTAAATATTTACTCTGGGGCCTACGCTCCGGCTTTGAAATGCAGTGCCTGGAATCTTATCTGACAAGTACTAGAAAAACACCTTTCTGTAGGTCCTGTGGGATAGCATTTAATAATAAGCTATGAATCAGCCGACTTCCTGTTTCGTCAGCCCTACCTGTGGAAATGCAAATGAGTTGCTAAGAAGCCTGTTGTGCCGGATCACATGTTGTTGCTGGTGGCCGAGATTACTTTTTCTTTCTTTCTTTCTTTCTTTCTTTCTATCTATTCTTTTTTTAATGTATATATACCTATATTAAAAAAAAAAAAACCCATTTGGCGAAGTGTGAGAATTCATGCTGCTTTCTGAGCACATACTCGCAGCTTTAGGTCTCATATATCCTGGAGAATCCGGCTGTTCTTTCTTTCAGGGCAAATCTTCCACCCAACTCACCAACCCTCCCGAGTGCTTATGGAGATCACTGAGCAACACAAAGGCAGCCAAGGACACGGTTAAGTCTGACTCTGAGCCGGCTCATGTCCTCCACGTGTGCCAGGCTCAGATTGCTGAGCTGGAGCTGTGGCTCGATCAAGTTAAAGAGTCTCTTGGATCGGAAGCCCAGATCTGCCAAATGCAGCAGTCGGTGGAGCAGCATCTAGCTGCATGCCAGGTAAGAGGAAGAACTGGCTAAACTTCACCACTGCTTTCTGTAAACCGTAAGCTTTCTTTTAAGTCACTCCACACGGTACCTAATGTCTCCACTGGTTTTACTCCTTGTTCTCTTTGAAATGCCCTTTTAGTTAGATGGGTTAATTTTAAGGGGCGTAGCGAGATTAATTTCCCAATACTCTTGACCCAACCAATCTCTGCTAACTTGGACAGGCACTACAAGACAAACAATCTCAATCTTATTTCCATCTCATTCCTAAACAGGAATGGGCAGAATACAGATTGATGTCTATTAGCCTGTTATTTTATAACTGATCAACAAGTGTTCCCAGTTCCCAATTATTTAGCAGTAGCAGTAACAATATATTTCCTATCTAAAAGGAGCTATGAGGTAATTAAGTTTTGGAATAACCAGGACTGTGAACTCAGTTTGGTGCTGATTATGAAAACTAACTCCTACACAAATATTCTGAAAGCAGTGTGATACGTCTTTAAAAACACATTTTGGCTGCTGCTTCAATATCTCTCAGGCCCCAAAGTGCTAAAACTCCAATACCATGCAGATACAATAAGAGGTTTTTGTCCTAATTACAAAATGCTGACCTTATTGTCCCCTGAGTCCTCAATACAATGTCTACTTATAAAGGCATGAAACCTGCTTATAAAGGCATGAAATCCTGGAATTCCAGTTTACATTCTTAAAAAGCACTGCCAAGATTCTAGTCAGTATTACCATAAAGATGAATTTTAAACTTCACGGACAGTGACAAATGAAATATTAATCAAGCTTCTAGCCCTTATTTTGACAAAGGTGGATAAACTACATGAAAGTACCACATGAAAAATCTTAGATTATTTCCAGGGCAAGAGTCCACTACCTGATGATTGGACTGTACTCCAAGCCAGATGAAATTTTCAGGCAAAGATACCTTAGTATATATTTGAAGCCTATCACATTTCAAAGAACTAGGTAGAAGGGTTTTTGTACTTAGCTTCTTTTTGTTCAAGATTTTTTAAAGCACAAAACAAAAGTATCACTTCATTGAGAAATTAAATGAAAATGTCAAACATTGTTACTTCTTTTGTGGGGTTAATGGGTTCTGGCTTTCCCAGAAATACTAAGTATGAGGGGTTTTGTGAATTTTTTAAAGTACAGTTTAAGAAGATGATTGAAAGTTTTGCTAAACTTTCTATTGTTTCTGGACAATTTTCTACAAACAAAATGTTTCAGAACAAATTACTTACAGATTTACAGCAAATTCCTTATATAGGCCTTTTGTACTAAGGCTCACCAAAGTGACTTTTGAAGTAGATGGGAAGAGAACTGGAACAAGAATACTTAAACTTTATCTTCATTATATTTGGGGGAGTAGTGATAAAAAGTTGTATTCTAATGCTTTTGTATGGACCCCAGTACAAACTGCACAGGTCTCTTTATCTCATCTTTTGTTAGATAAGCAAAATCTCTTGTGACGAGTAAGTTACAGTATGGCAAAACCCCACTAAAATAGAACACTTCTTGCTATAGCCTACCTTCTAAAGATACTCAGTGAAAATAATGAGCCTGTACTCAATTCATCTCTGCCTTTGAAGCCTGTTTTAGATATCCCAAATTATTACAGCAACACACTTCATGGATTCAGAGAAGCTCTCATGCTCCTGAGTCATTTGCCCCCAGGACTGATCATTGGTCTGAGCATGTCAAAAGAAAGTAATCTTTTTCTCTCTTGCTTGGTGATTTTGAAAATGTTATCCACGGATCATGATCACGGCTGCTGCCCTTATTTTCCCTCACATTGTGCTTTCCACAGTTCTTTAAATTTAGCTTCCAGGCCTCTTGCTGTCCCATTAGACCATCTGAACGTCTTCCAGTGTGTCCTTAACATGGACATTCTGTTTCTGTTAGCCACCCCTGTGTGGTCACTCTGTGTGGTACCATTTTTCTCTTTCACATGTGTCCCTGTTAATCTTTCAGGCAGCAAGAGCTTGTGAAATGAAGGTTAGGGTGATGTTACTCTATGAAGAGGAAACAACCACCACCTAGAAAGTAACAGTACACTCAAACAATGAAGTGAAAATGTTTCAAGTCCATTAGCGCTCTCGATCAGAATGTGTTTTTAGGCTTGGGTCCTGCTCATTTTCAACACACCTCCTCTAGGTAGAATTTGCCTAGGGCAGTGTTTCTCAACCTTAGCAACTTTAAGATATGTGGATTTCAACTCCTGGAATTCCTCAACCAGCCAATCTAGCTGGGGAATTCTGGAAGTTGAAGTCCATACATCTTAAAGTTGCACAACACTGACCTGGAGAATGTGTATGCTTCCAGGTTAAGGAGAAGGATGGTGGGAAGGATCAGAGGAGAACATTCTCCCCCAGGGAGCCCCTTGAATGAAACAGCTGGCTTGAGCAGCAAGATTGGTGCTTTCCTAGTGATCTTTCAGAAACTTAAGACCAGGCTTTTCTAAAGAGTTGTTGGAGATTGAAGGAGCAGAGTGAAATGTGGGAATGCTTGTCTTGGATAGAATGAGTGTGCTCTGGCATCAGTATGGGATTATAATATGTTCTACATTGTTACTTGTTTTATTGGCTCTTTGGCTTTTTAAGCTGATAAAAGTCAACCAGATTAATGCAGTGTAACAGCTGCAATGATTAATAAATATGTGAAAGGGGAAAGTCAGAAGTGGAAGCAAATAATCTCACGTGGACATTTACAGAAGAGTTGTAGGATGAAATTGGCACACCAATATAACTATATGAGGCCAGCCTTCAGATTTCTGGGATGTGTGGCTCTTTTCTTTTTCTAGTAGAAAAATGAGATCCACAATATATGTAATAAAAAGGACAGTTCCTCTGAATGTATGCTGAGCTGAGAATTTTGTGACAAGTACATGAAATGCATAAATTACTATTCTTGATTCCTTTATCCCCCATATCGTCAGAAGCCTGAGGCGGGGGCAGGAAAGAGGGTCACTTTTAGATGGGCCTGTCCAGGCATTGAAGCTGTCAGCCTTTAAGCTTTAGGACATTCAATAAATAAATGTTTTATGAATGATTAACTGCTTGGCTTCCTCAGGTGATGTTAACACAAATTGAAAAGAAAGTCATGTGGTTATTGGAGGAGTGCAAAGGCACAGCCACGACCAATAGCTCAGGCCTCGAACAAGAAACAGAGAACCTTTCTTTGAACCTTAAAAATGTGAAGTGCAAGTTGGAAAAAGTCCAGCACATGCTCCAAGAGAAATACACAGAAGAACAGGTAAACTGAAATGTCAAGAAATTTGAAGAGTAATTATTATGCTGCCTGACTGCCAACAACTCTTACTGCATTTACTTAAAGCAGACTTCCTCAATCTGATGCCCTTCATTTATGTGGATTTTAGACTCCTAGAATTCTCAGCATGTGGGAATTCTGGTAATTGAAGCCCACTTATTTGGCAAGCATGCAGCTTGGAGATAACTGGTGGAAAGGGTGTGTATATGTGTATATCCTGCATATTAATTATGACTACAGGTAATTCCAGCCTTCTGAAACTTGGAGCCTTGTATGCATCTACTCTGGGCTCACAATTCCCTGAATTCCCAACACATCTGCAGAGCCCTAGGTTGGGGAAAGGCTAGCCTGTGAGGATGCGTGTGTTACAATTACTTGCATCTTCAGCTCTACTTAATGTTATATCTATTGATCAGAAAATCATGCATTATTATATTGCTAAAAAGTGTATGTCTGCCATGTAGGTTTGTAGATGTGGAAAACATAACAGTTGCCTTTCTTAAATAACCTCAGGCACATCAATAACAGAATAGCTCATTACCAGTAGCAATCCTTTCGTGTATTGTGCTTCTTTCTCTGTAGTTTGTTTCTAGCATGTGGCATCCAAAGGTAAACCATCATTCAGTATAAAGATGGGTTAGATAGCATTCACGAGGTTTGCAATGTTGCAAAAGATTGCAACATTGAATATTTTAGTTATGTATTCGTTTTAACAATTTCAAATAGCCATTCATCTCAAATGGTGATTCTGGGTGGTGAACAATTATAAAATCAATTAATACCAGTATAAACATTATACACAAACACACCATTCATTCGTTCATTCATTCATTCATTTTCTCCAGATATTGTATTTCCCCCCAGATCTGCAGATATTGTCCCTCTTCTTCTAATGGTATTGTTTTGTCGGCATAAGAATGTACATTCATATAATTATTTTGCTAATCATTAAGAAAAACCACAATAATCCCAGCTGTTTACAAGCAGCTTCAAACTGGTTTATATTCATGAAATGGATGTATTCTGACTGCAAAAAAGGCTTTTTTAAAAAAACAAGGAACAAAAATACTGAGTCAGAGAGAGTACAAATGGAACATTAGCTCTCTGCCATTGGCCCTACCTCCCTGGTTCCTTATGATTGTCTGTTCATAAGTGCCCATAATT
>JANHJO010002940.1:1816-26720 GCA_032468235.1 Pseudoxyrhopus heterurus
TTGGATGAGAAGCGAAACATCTTCAAAGAAAAACCAGAAAGTCCAGTTGCCTCTTGAAAAAGCCCCTTTGCATTAGGCATTTATGATCTCAGTCCTATTGCAACATGGAAAAATTATAATGTAGGTTTATATAATACTGGTAGGTTTGTTATAATTTGCTTAATATAGTTTTGTATCACTTCCTCTAAGAAAACGTTGAACCTCATATACACTTTTAAAACAGAAAAATAATAATCGAGACTTCTTAACTAGGGGAAACAGAATTCCAGAGGACAGTGTCACCACAGGGAAAGACCCATTTGAGAACATCTGCCAAGTGCCAATCTGTAAATGATGGCACAATTATCTTTTACTAAGTATCCAAATTGTCCAGATTTATAATGGAAGGTTATTTGATGTTTATCCTACTCTCCCCTGAGAACAGAAGCAAGTTCAACTGAGTCAATGCCCTTTGTCTTCTCCTTTGTCATCAGTCACTGTTTCTTGGAGTACGTAGATAGATGACTTTGAATGAATTAAATGCACAGCAACCACTAAATATGATAAGTCCAGCATGCAAATAGACATTTGTCTTCTAATCAAGCCCTAATTGAGTGATAGGCAACTGGGGGCCCTTTTTTTTGGTTTTCATTAAAAATGCAACATGTAGAGTTGCAAGAAACATCAATGGTTTCCCCCACAGTTCGATTTACTAGATATTCACCGGCTGGTAGAGAATATATTGTTAATGGTGGGAACACTGAGTAAAAGAGATCTGTTGAGCTATTTCCCCCTCTCCTAAATACATATCAGAAAATACAATGGAACCACATCCTCTTTATTTGAACCTCTGATTACCTGAATGGTTTAGATTCCTTTTTCTCCCCGTGCTTCATCCTTTTGGTTGAAATATTTATATAATAATACCTAATGCTGATTTGTTCTAATAGCTTTCAGATTCTGGTGGCAGATTCTGGGAAGAATTTTCAATTCGTCTTGATCCTACCACAAGCTTTTCTAAGTACTCCAGGAATCAAAATGCTAACGTTTCCGTCACTGATCTGATAGAGGAATTGAAAATAGAGGACCAAAATTCCCTGCCTGTACTGCCTGCCGTGTGGCTTCCTTCAACAGAAAGTCCCAATGATATTGATATGGAACCCACCAGTGATCTCCAAACAGCCAATGAGATGATGAATCTTCCCCAAAGATACTCCAGGACTGCAGAACCTTCCACAGGGTTGGGAGCTTTTACTGATGCTGCAGGACTGATACCTGATCACTCCTTGCTCATGGATGTTGAGTTTTCAGAATCTGCAGGACAGACATCAAATCCTGCGGTGGCTCCTTTGCCCCTGCTAGCAGGATCTGATGTTGACATTGTGATGCACGATGAAACAATGATCAGGAAGTCAAAAGGGATGCCAATTCTAGAACAAGTTGGTGAAACATTACGGCAAAAAAAACTGCGTGCCACCCAGGCTTGAGGTAGAAAATGGATATGTGTTAATATCACATGTAATAGAAGAACAGTAACAATATGTGGTGGGTAGTGCAATGGAAGAAAAAAAAATATTTTTTCCAAATTTTCTCCTCTCCTTTCTTTTTTTCTTGCTGTTTTCTTCTCTGTGTCCTTTTGTAAGTAGAAAACTTGTCCAATTTTTTTTATGTTCCATAGTAGACATGTAACTGGGCAGACCCCTACATTTCCTTTCAGTCCCAATCCAACTTTTTTTGGATGACGGAAAATAAAAAGTAGCCCTCCTTCCCAATTCCTTGGCTGCCCTACCCTAAGACTTTTGAATGAGCTACAGACTGTTCCAACTGTCTTGGATAATAATTCTAGTCATGCCTGGAGATGATGGGAGTTTCAATCCCACATAACTGAAGAGCAGAAGGTTGAGAACTGTTGAAAAAAAATATGCCACCACATAGATCAGGGATGTCAAACTCGCATTGTCACATTGTCGTCACATGATGTATTGCGACTTCCCCCCCTTGCTAAAATGTGGGTGGGTGTGGTCAACGCATGACGCATCCAGCCCACGGGCCACGAGTTTGACACCCCTAACATAAATCAATAAACTGACTTAGCAAGGTGGCAACTGTTATTAGAACCCATTTTTTTCCAAACAATATAGGAGAAAAAAACAGTGTTAGCCACTGATGGCTGTAACAATGTTGAGATTCCAACTGATGGGAATGTTCATGTTTTCTTCTTCAGTGGTGTAGCAGTTAAGGAGAAGTCTCTTACTTGTGATTTATACTAAATTCGACTCATGCTATGTTTGCATCCTTAGAGGGAAAATTTCTATGTAACAAAAATGTGCACATTTCCATTTTTAACCCACAGTCCCTCTGAGCATGTATGTTATCCAAGGTTTCAGACTTACCATGTCAAGCAAACCCAAACTGATGCCTTTTTGGATTCGTGAACCGTACCTCTGATGTAACTTGTGGTGACATGAACACGGTGTATGTTATGTTAAGCATGCTGTATACATTCTCCATACAGTACATCTTACGTTTAGTTGCCTTTTTCTATGAGTGCAGTTTTACTATTAGGAAGCAGCAAAGTTCTGCATATTCTTAATACTTTTAATTTTTGCGACAATGGAACAATACTGAAAATGGCTTATTGTCTCACTTTCCATTTTTGCAGTGATGTTGAATGGAGTCTTTTCTACTGTCTGTGAATGCTTAACTCTGATGAGCATAAATGGATTTTCACAGCTTCACAAACAGACACGTTTTAAAATAGCTGTGGTGAAATAAAATGAAAGATGGGGAAAAAATGAATAGTTGAGTTTTTGTGCATGTATGTGAAAAAGAGATTAAACATCAATCAATCAATCAATCAGAATAGAGCTGGAAGAGACCTTGGAGGTCTTCTAGTTCAACCCCCTGCCCAAGCAGGAGACCATATACAAAACTAATATAATCCTTGGTTGTATAAACAGAGGCATAGAATCAAAATCACGTAAAGTATTAGCACTGCTTTATAAAAACCTTACTAAGACCACACCTGGAATAATGCATCTAGTTTTGGTTACCACATTACAAAAAAGAGACTTTGGAAAAAGTGCAGAGAAGAGCAGCTAGGATGATTAATGGCCTGGAGACAAAAACATATGAAGAATAGTTGCAGGAAGTGGATATGGCTAGTCTAGAGAAAAGGAGGACAAGGGGGGACATGATAGCATTATTCCAGTATTTAAGGGGTTTCCACAAAGAGGAGGGGGTCAACTTATTTCCAGTGCACCAGAAGGCAAGACAAGAAACAATGGATGGAAACTAATGAAGGAAAGAAGCAACCTGGAATTGAGAAGAAACTTCCTAACAATCAGGACAATTAACCAATGGAATAGGTTGCCTTCAGAAGTTGTGGGTGCTTCATCACCAGAGGTTTTTAAGAAGAGACCAGACAGCCATTTGTTTGAAATGGTATAGGATCTCCTGCTTGAGCAAAGGGCTGGACTAGAAGACCTCCAAGGTCCCTTCAAGGTCTATTTTGATTCTAATTCTATTCTGATTCTGATTCTGACTCATTGGAAAAAAAATCCTGATGTTGGGAAAGATTGAAGGCAAGTGGAGAAGGGGATGGCAGAGATGAAATGGTTAGATAGTGTCATCAGCGCAAGTGTGCATGACTTTGGGCAGACTCCAGGAGACAGTAGAGGATGGGGGTGGGAGGTGGAGGCTGGCTTGCTGTGGAATAAGGTGTTGTGAGGAGTTGCACATGATTTAGTAACTGAACAACAACAATCAAGACCAACACTATCATTGGAATGCAACATATTACATCTAGAAAAAGCTCAGCATTACAGTAGTCCTCGACTTACCACCACAATTGAGCCCAAAATGTCTATTGCTAAGCAAGGCAGTTGTTAAGGGAGCTTTGCCCCATTTTATGACCTTTTTTGCCACAGTTGTTAAGCGAATCATTGCCGTTAAGTGAGTCATGCAGTCATTAAGCCACTCTGGTTTCTCCCAATGATTTTGCTTGTCAGAAGTTGGCTGGCAAGGTTACAAACAGTGATCACATGACCCCAAGACAATGCAACTGTCATAAATACATGCCAGTTGCCAAGCACCTGAATTTTGATCGCATGACAATGGAGATGCTACAACGAATATATTTTTTTTAAAATCAGTCATAAGTCACTTTCATCAGTGCTTCTGTAACTTTGAATGGTCATCTCCAAGTTTACGAAATTCATTCCCAGATTCTTGAATAACTTATGATGATCATTAAATAACATCATTCCGAGTCTTCCGACAAACGTTTGCAGTAGTTTCCAGGAATGGAGTTTTATCCTCTTTCCCCAATCTGATGCTGTCCAGATGTGCTGAACTATAATTTGCTCAATTGCTCTGCCTGGAGGTGCATTGGCGGCATCTGGATGGCTAAGGTAGGTGGACTTGCATGCTATTTTTTTTTTTTCAAATGACAATTTGTATCTCCTAAAATTCCTACTTGTAGTTACAATTAAAGATGGAAAATGTACTGCATGAGAACTTCTTTCAGTGAAGACTTTTGCCTAGGAACTGCAGCCATTTTGAAGTTAGGCAGAAAATTATTTGTCATTAAAATGTTTTCAATTAATATCAGAAATAAGTTGAGGGAGAAAGGAGATTGGAGGAACATTTTCATGACTTTACTGATAGAATTCTGATCTACGTAAAAGAATAACTATTACAAATCTAAGTAAGACATTGTAATTTGTTCAATTTAGATATCGTCTATCTCACAGAGTGACTCTTGGTGGTGTACCTAAAAACCTAAAAACCAAATAAAATGAAATACCTTTAAAAAGATAAAAGCAGATAAAAGCAAGGATAAAATAGGTTAAAAGTCAAAAGGCGGGTGGAAGGCACTAATCCCTCCACTCCCAAAGGTTGTATGCTGCTAGCTAAGCCTCATGCCAGTGGGCAGAGCCAGGGCTTCAAACTCCTACAAAAGGCTAGGAGAGAGGGGGGCTGCCACACCTCTGGGGGGAGAGCATTCCACATGTGGGAGCCACAGCAAAGAAGGCCCCATTCCTGGACTCTGTCAGTCAAAATTCTTTAATAGAAGGGGTCCATAACATGCCTTCCCTACCTGAGCTAGCTGGCCAGATGGGATGGACTGACATGATAGGGATGAGACGGTTATCAGTCCAATGTGACTGTTGTCAATTGGGAATGGGAATCATAATCAGCAAGGGCCTGTGAAAAAATTGCTACAGATATTTGGTTAATATATTAATCCAAAGAATACTCGCTATAACAGTGTTTCTCAGCCGTGGCCAAGAGGAATGGTGGTTCAATGGCTTAATGATGCTGGAGAGGGCCTATGCTCCTGCGGTTTGAGTCCTAGCACTGTGTGTTGGGATGAGCTCCCATCCATTTGCCTCAGCTTCTGCCCACCTATCAGTTTGAAACCATGTTTAATGCAAGTAGATGAACAGCTACTACTTAGGTGGGAAGATGAGCCAGCACTTTGTGCAGACAGTCAGAAGCCTGCCAGGGCTGGGCCTTCCTGGATCAATGCCCATTTGTGAGGCGACTTTGTTGGAGGGAGAAAGTCCCCGGATAACGCTGTTTGTCTTTCTTTCTGGTGTGGAACTAGCTCCCTGGGGTGCACCTTGGAAAATGTGCGAGCATGAACCAAATGGGCTAGCAAACTACTATGTACTCTATATTGGCACTGTAGTCTTCTGAACAAAGTAACATTGATATATGCTAAACAAATAAGAAAACAAAGTATGATTGACCAAACAAACAAACAAACATTGGCCACTTTAAGGTGGGTGGATTTCAACTCCTAGAATTCCCCAGTCACCATTCTGGAAAGTGAGGCTCACACATCTTAAAGAGGCCAAGATTGAAAAATTCTATTCTGTAATTATGGTATTGGCATGAGAAAATGAAAAAAAGAATCACAAAGGAAGGAAAGAAAGCAAACAAAAACATGAGTTTCTAGTTCCAAGAGGTCATAGAGTAGAGGGAAGCATGATAGGAAGAGTACCCATTTCCTCCCTCTTGCATAGTTTTCCTAACTATAGAGGTGGGAATTAAATTATCTGGATTCAATTGAAGACTAGAAGGTTCTTCTAGTATTAGAAGCTGGTGTCTTTTTTTCAGCTTCCCATGAAAAAAAGAAGTTCACTTAAAAGCTTCAAGAAACCCTTTTCCTCTTTATGTTTGGCCATTTTGAACTCTAGAGCTTTTGGAAGGAAGCACAGGTGCAGACACTTAAGATAATAAAGCAGGAAGGCTAGGGAAGCAACAACACCTAGGTGGAAAGGAAAAAAATGGCAACTTTGCAGCAAAGGACACACAGAAGAAGGAAGATAAAAAGTAGGAAACTCATGGAAGGTAAGTGCTCAATGTCAGACTGCTTTCTTTAGATGTATGTATGTATGTATGTATGTATGTATGTATGTATGTATGTATGTATGTATGTATGTACAGTATATCAAAAGCCCTCAGTTCAAAATCTGGATTCTTCAGCTAAGGCTGGGAAAGAGCCCTCTGTGACAGAACTCTTTCTTGGATAGTGGCAGTTCCTGCTCCATCCTCCAAAAGTTTGGGGACTGCTAGTTTCAGCCTACTTAGACTAGGGCCTGGCCACGTTGAAGCCTCCAGCCCAGAAAGGCTGAATTAGGCGAGACCCTGAGCTTTGCATGTGGCCACTTTTGTTCTTGTAATGTTTTAAAGGAGTTTAATCTTGGGCTAAATATTGTTTTTTATGGGCTGATAATGAGTTACAAGAAATACACAGCTGTTCTAATGTTAAGGCTGCAAAACCCATCGTATGTTTATTATATAGGAGTCGGTCAATTCTTTTGAAACAGTATTTCTTTTGTTTGTTCTTCAAAAATATATCTGGGGCTCGTTTAGGCTAATTTAATATATAGCTACAATATTGGTTGCTCTTTATAATTGTTTATAACGTTTTATACTTTTTTACATGATAGGCAATACATGAGTATTTTAAGACAGAAATGAAAATATGAGCCATAGTTTGTCTAGTAGATGAAGTTACGCTTGTGTATCTTATGCCTTATGGATGAGTACATTGTTGTTTTAGGCTTTAGGATAAATAGTGGCAGGTAAGTACTTCTGTATAATATGTATGTACGGTATATGTAATTTGCATACATATCTGTATGTATACATGGGCTGCAGGTATCCAGACCATCATTAGATGGCAGCAGAGAAAACTCTTACTTCATAGCTTGGTTTTATAACGGGGACAACATAATAACAAGAGGGAAACATTAACCTTTAGATCAAGGGGTGTATTTTTCTAACCATTTTTTCTATTCTTTTTCAATAGTGTCATGTGATTTAGTGAATGTGGAGAAAAAATCTGCTGATATAGAACGACTAGCTTACAGATACACGGTAAAGTAATTTTAAAATGCTGGGTTTTGACAACAAACCCAGTTAAAAATTGATTTATTTCACCTGGATTATTCTTGGCTTCAAGTGAATTGGTAAAATTTCTACAGATCCACAAACGTGAGGCTTGCATGAAGCAGCTGCAATGGGACCATCTGCAAAGGTAGAGGAGGGCAGGTGAAACCATCCCTCTGGGGTATTTGTGCAATATCAAGCTCTGTTGCTACTTTTACAACATGCTGATGTTGCCCTGCCTCCAAGAGTCAATTAAACTCTTAGCCTTCAAGGCCAACTCCATGGTCTTCTTAGCTTATCAATAGAGTGATCTACAGCAGGGATCTCCAACCTTGGACACTTTTAAGACTTGTGGACTTCAACTCCCAGAATTCCTCAGCCAGCAAAGCTAACATCTCCCCCGTATGTTCAGATTTAAGCAAATTTTAATGTGTTTTGGGATCTCAGCAATGGTTGAATGGTTGACAGCATTGCAGGAATTTCCAAATGGAACTTTCTTACCTATCGTTTAAATCTAGTCAAAAAGACTATGTTAGAGGGTTGAATTGGGAACCTTAGCAATATTTTTGTAGTAAGAACAATGATTAGGAAATGAGATTTATGCTTTTAAAGTAAATACAATTTCCCATTCCCTTTTGTCTTTCCCTTTCACAGCAAAAGTGTTCTGTTGACTCCAGCACTGGATCTGAATCTGATGATAATGTAGAGGTAAGATCCCCAGTTGATAAGAGTGAATGGGCTGCAATGTACCACCCTGTGGGACTGAAAGGCTATATATCTCCCATTCTGATTCCACTTAATAATCATATTTTATTACATAACATCTCTACAATATGAAGATCAATGGGTGAAAAGTGTTTCCACCAATATATTCTTTAAAAAAAAAATCAAGCTTAAAACTTCCAGTTGGACATTCAACCATGGCTTTTCATCCAGAATTGAAGCAGTCCTCCTTTATTTCATATTATTTTTTCCAGGCACTTATTGTACAGGTGTAAAAGCTGTGTAAGCTGTGCTTTCACATAGCCTGATTATCTGGAGGAATGGGGTTAATTAAATGGCAATAATCTTTTTTTTTGAAATTTTATTTTATTTTATATTAAACAGTATCATCAAACATCAGACAGTGAGTCAAAACGGGTTACAAAGCTGTGTGTGCTCTCATACATCAAATTTTCATTACATGTAATAAATGGCAATAATCTTGTGACACCTCCTCCCCCTTTGCAAGTTTGGCTAATGAATTCAAGCAGGGGTTTGCAAGAAATTTAGAGGTGATAATTCAATAAGGCTGCTTTATTATGTGTAGACTAATTTGGAATCGTTAGCATTTTAAAATGTAGGATGTTGATTAGCCACTTAGCTTTATGTAGAATTTAACATTTGTTCCATACCCCTTTCCTCTCCCAAAGAAGGCATTCTTCATACCAGGAATGTCCATAGGGTTTGGCCAAATAGTTGATGCCAGGGCCAACAGTCAAAACTTTCTCCTGTTGTTTTATGAGTAATGTATGAAGCACCAAAGTAGTGTATTTTATAGAAAAACTGAATGAATGACTGGTAATGAAAATTCTTTGCTCTTTGTACAAGAACAGGTTTCTAGCCACCTCCACCTGGTAGGAGAGTTTGGTATGTGAAGAGAACCATAGAAGCTGAATGCAGTGGGAATGAGGCCCTGAAGAATTGTGTGAAAAAGTGGGGGCTGAATGAATGCCAACAAATTACAAAAGTGAACGATCAGTAGTAAAGGTGTGGGTGGAGAGAGAATAAATTGCAAAACAAAATGTGGAAGAAGAGCGATTGGGTTGAGAGGAAGAGAAAAGGAAAGTCTGGGCTAGATGGAGTTGCTGAGATTCTGAAAGAGGAAATTTAAAGAACAAAGGGCAGTGTATGAAATGGTGTGTGGTTCTGGGGGAAACAAGATGGAGTTGAGTGTAAATTAGTTTTAGGTTTCTTTTTCCCCTTTCTGCTGTTTTTTCTTTTGCTTACTGTTTCTTGGTCCTTTTTTGCCATGTACATAACCTTGCTTATGCCCAAACAGAAGAGGGGTAGGTATTAATTTCTTTACCTGAGATTGAGCAAAGAAGGATTGGACCAGCTGAGCTTAGAGTAGCAAAACTAACAATAACTTATAACTTCTGTTTGAAATGGGTTGTATTCTCTGCATGCTTATCAGGGACATTTGTAGGTTATGGTAAAAATCGAGATGGCAACATTTGAAACAACAGAATAATAGAATAAAACAGTTGGAAGGCATCTTGGAGGTCTTCTAGTCCAACCTCCTGCTCAAACAGAAGACCCTATACCTTTCCATACAAATATCTTTTAAACACCTCCACTGATGGAGGGTGATGGAGCACCCACAACTGCTGAAGGCAAGCCATTCCATTGATTGTTCTGTCAGGAAATTACTCTTTAGTTCTAGGTCGTTTCTCTCCTTGATTAGTTTCCATCCATTGCTTCTTGTCCTGCCAGCAGGTGCTTTGGAGAATAGGTTGACCTCCTCTTTCTTGTGGCAGTCCCTTAGATATCGGAACACTGCTGTCATGTCACCCCTAGTCCTTCTTTTCATTAAACTAGACATACCCAATTCCAGCAACTGTTCTTTATATGTTTTAGCCTCCAGTCCCCTAATCTTCTTTATTGCTCTTCTCTGCACTCTTTCTAGACTCTCAACATCTTTTTTATTTTGTGGCAATCAAAACTGGATGAAATATTCCAAGTGTGGTTTTACCAAGACATTATAAAGTGGTACTAAGATTTCATGTGATTTTCATTCTATCCCTTTATTAATACAGTTTAGGACTGCATTGATTTTTTTTTCAGCTTCAGCACACTGCTGGTTCATATTTAAGTGATTGTCCACTAGGACTCCAAGACCATCTCACAGTTATTGCTATTGAACCAGGCTCCGACATACCATCATGGCCACCATCTTCGCTTTTTTGATGATACCTTGTGGACATCCCTGATGCTTATGCTGCAATAACATTATTTGCCTTTAAGGTGCCACAACAGGCTTTGCTGCTTTTGGACCATAGTTGGTAACCCTGTAACCTTGTGAATGTATTTTTCAAAATTAACATTGTTTAGGCAGGCAGTCTAAGCTATTCTTGCCTTGAACATGCATGGTTAGGCTGTACGAATATCTGAAAGTTCCTTGTCTAAAACAGGCTCTGTCTACGAGCATGCTCACTGAAGAATCCCTGGATAGAAAAAGCTACACAGGATTGCATACAAGTACGGTATATCTTGGCACAATTCCTCTTGTAGGTATATGCATTTGCAGAACGTATTATAAAATACATTTAAAAAGTATTAAAAAATAATTGAATCAGAAATAAGTAAGTTTTCTAATGTGCCTGATACCAATTGTTGTACGTGGTAATGGCCGGCTTTATTTTCCATCCTACTCAGTGTTTGCTTCTTGCACTGCCAGTAGTTGGTCAGCATTCAGTCACGATAGTCAAGCCGAAATCTTAAGAGTCTCCTTTTCTTACTTGTATTTTCCTCCCATAAGATAGTTTTGTAGTTCTGCAAAAGGGTTTCTCACCAGCCTGTTTCCACCCTTTGTCTGAGTCTGGGTGTAACTGCTTTGCTACCTAGAGGTGGGCTCTTGTAGAATTGCAAGTTCTGTTAATGAGATGGTCAACTCTTGCTTCCGGTATTCTGTTAAGAAGGATACCTAATTTCATGATATTGTGGAACTGTCCCTGAATTTGTAGGCCACTGAGGAAACAGGAATTTCGATACCACCTGAAAAGCTGCTTGGTTGTAATAGCTGTACCCAGTAGAAAACTTACTTCAGGCTTTCTCCAATTATCTGTAGTGTGGAGGTACAGTTGTTCATGTTAGTTGTGGCCCTAGAAGTGCTATCTCACAGTAGGAAGAAACTTATTTGAAATGCTTTATACAGTGTGATTACTCTAGCTCCCGTTTTATCAAAACAAGTAAAATACAGGCAGTCCTTGCTTAGTGACTGCCTCATTCAGTGACTGTTCAAAATTATAATGGTGCTGAAAAAATAACTTTACAACCAATACCCACATTTATGACCTTTGTAGTGTCCTTCAGTCACATGGTCACCATTACATGTTATCCTGTGCCTGACTTGTTTCCCCCCTCCTTCCATTTGCAGATCTGGGAGATTGGAGAGGAAAGGATTTATAGAAGAGTAAGTAGGCACATAATGGAGAATACATTGGACTGTTTGAATAGTGCACTTTGGCCTGTTGGCATTACTGCATTTCTTTTGATATGTGTTTCCCACAGTGTGCCTAATTATTCCATTTCACTCCAATTAATGTAAATACAAACATCTTTTTGCGAATTATCCCAGCACTGAGGTGAGTATTAAACAGGGTAGGTGAATGGGGAAATGGAAAGCACCGTCAGTCACTTTCCCATTTATCAACTGCTTCACTTAGTGACAGAGGTGCTGGTCTAAATTGTGGTTACTAATAAGGACTACCTATAGGGGTGCCTCAAAATAAGACAGGATATGCTAGGACGGTTGCAAATTAGTTTAATACTTTATCTTGGATAAGCCAAAACTTATCTGATAGAAACTGTTATGGTTCTTCTGTTCTTCCATCAAGAGTTGTGGAAGATGACACTCAGGAGTTACTGTTGTTTCTTAGATGGAATTTTTTGAGTTGTAGTTCCTATCTGCCTGAACCGATGAGGTTACTTCAGTCTGATATCAAATATCTAACACACATAGAAGAATGGGGTTTTTGGGGTGGTGGTGGTATATATTTTCTTTTAATTGTAAGCTACCCAGAATCATTGGGAGTTTGATAGCTTACAAATGTTTATATAAACAAGTGTTGGCCAGTAGGCCCACCTGCTGAATTGCATTTTCTTGGAGTACAAACCCTCTAGCATTTAGTACATTCCATTCAGGCAGTAACTTCACATGAAATTAAAATGCAGAGATGATTAATACATGTGAAATGCTTCACAATCTATTTCTTTGCTTTTAATAATGTATTTGTAGAAAACCTGTCATTCTGATACTCAATTGGGAGTAAAACATCACTATGACTTTTGATGCCTTTGAACAGGGGGGTTCACCACAAACTAATTTAACTATCACTGCATGTGAGAAAAAGATTTTCTGAGGCATGATTCCATGCCTGATTTTTTAAATTACATGGCTAGCACTGCAAATCCCCCACAATACTGCAGGTAAAAAAAAAAAAACACCTTAGGAAAGCTTGGGATAAAATGAAACATGCGGACACTTTGGTGATGGTAGAACGTGCATTGCCATTTCACCTGATCCTGCATGGTGCTTCCCACAAGTCCAGAGACTTATCTAAGGTAACATATTGTGCAGGCATGGGACACCTTTTATTCTCTATTTTCAGGAAGTAATTTTAGAACCATGTTTAATCATGGCTTACTAGATTGGCTCAGTACGTCTTGCGATCACTATTTGCACTTGGTAATAAAAGTAGCCTTTTTCACTTGGTGATACAGGAGAAAAGGGTTTCTTTTCATATCACTGGGATCCGAGTTGTATGTTTATATCTTGCATGTAGAACTTAAAAACACTCCTGCCATAAAAAAATATGCAATAACATTTGTTGCTTTAGTTTGTGGACCCTTATGATGGAGACGATGAAGAACTCTCAAGCAACTCGGACTGTGATTTGGATTTTGATGGCTCAGCAGTGGTTTCTCGTAGAGATCCCATCCTAGAGGGACAGGCAAGAAAAGACCATCCTCCACAAAAGCAGGTGATCCTTTCCACATCACCACCCAAAATAATTACCTCAAATAATTCATCTGAACTGCTTCAGACTACAGAATCGGAACCACGCTGGTTTGCAACACCAAATTCTGAAATGTCAGTTTCTGAAGATACATTGCAGCCCATGTTAGTTGATTCTGACTACAGATTATGTGAAGAGCCAAACAGCAACAAAAAGCAAAGACGACCTGCTCTAGAATTTGGAGAAAAATTAAAGAGGTTGCGGGTGATTTGAGGTGTCAATGGATTCATTTAGTATTAACTGAATGTGAATTTGGCTAGGGATGAACAGGTATTTTATGCTGCTGAATATTTCCACTGCAAGGGGCCGACTGGTGGCACAAATAAATAAGGTAGAAATTTAAATAAAGAAATTTAAATTTAAATAAAAAAGTATTTTTTATTTATTAGATTTGTGTGTAATCCATCTGGTCTTGTTTTTTAATCTTCAAGTAATTCACTCTTGTGAATGAATGCCTTTCAGTCAGATCAATATAAGAAATATTTATCTTTTTATCTCATTCATATTTGGAAAGAGAGGAACCTTTACATTATTATGAATGAATCAAGGGGGATCTGACCCTTTGTGTGCTCTTCCTTCTTGATGTAAATCAGACACACGCAGATTACTGTGAGTAAAGAAGGTATCTGACAAAGGAGAGAGACTCCAAATTCATCTATCAGTCACAGAATTCTTAGGTAAGAGATGAAAGATGATTGAACAAAAAGGTTGACAGGCTATACCAACCTCAACCAGCATTAAAAAGTTGTACTTTGCAGCTAACTAATCTTCATTAAATGTAAGAAAAAAAACTTTTCATATCTGTCAATGGGAGATTGAGTTCTCCATCTCTGGAGGGTTTTAAAAACAGGCTGACCAGACACCTGGTCAGGTACTATTTCTATACAAAGGACAGCAGTGTTCCAAATACTAGGAGTCCCTGAAGATTTTACTCCATTGCTGACAATAGGGGGTGGTGCTCATCTGTTTCAAGGCCACTGACCCAAGCGTTGCCCGAAGACATTTCTGTGTTCATGATGTCACAAAGTGCTGTTACCTTCCCACCAAAGTGGTACCTATTTATCTACTTGTATTTGCATATTTTTGAACTGCTAGGTTGGCAAGAGCTGGGGCGAGAATGGGAGCTCACAACGTCACATGGCACTTGGGTCTTGAACCTGCTGCCAAGCCCAGTGTCTTAACACTGAGCCACCGCACTGTTCCCCAAATCCTAGATCGCTGCTTATTTTGTCTTGCTGCTTAAGCTAGATTGGAAAAATCGGAGGAAGCAGCAGCTACCTTAAAGTTGATGTACATTTTTTGAATGGCATCTATAATGAGTGGGAACCATGTAAAGAATAGAATGGATATGTGTTTGTAAGAGAAAAGCAAGTAGTAGGCAAGAAACGAATTGAAAGAGGGAAATGTTCCTTGCAATCTAATGGACAGTACATAAATCCATTAAACCATTTTTAGTCAAAAGGAGCTTTTATTATAAGCAATTCATTTCTAAGTACCCCCAGAATCAAGTATAACTTGAATAATATAACCTGTAACATAATGCTGGCTGTTATTGGCAGAGAAAAATCAAGATTAGATGGACCAATGGAGAAAAAGTTAAGTTCCAAGCCTTACATTTGCCCTATTATTCCTAGCTTTCGTTATACATTTATTACATGAATGTAAAACTACTGGAGAGTATCAGCAAACAAATGGCAATGAATGAATATCTTAATGAAGTTTAATATACAGAATCTAAAAGAAGTGCAGGATTTTTTCCCCCTGAAGCACAATCTAGGTATAGGCAAGAAACAGAACTGAGGAAAAGGTTCTTTTATGTGATTTCTTCCTTCCTGTTTAGTATATGAAATCAACCCAGGTTTGAATGCCTTCTTCATTACAGAATGTCATTAATTACTATTATCTTAGCTGTTCATTTACAATTGATCTGCTCAAGAAAGTACAAACTAGAAACAATGCTGTAAAGTTGTGTTTAATTATTAATTCAACATCAATATAGGACCATTTTACTCAGTGCACAGGACAGCCACACCACGCTCATAGAAGCAACGAGGATCTTCCTTGGTAGCAATTTCAAAGTCAACAGTAAAGATCAGATCAGCCCGAGTAAAGTTCAGATAAACAGGCAGGGTCACCTGTAAAATAAATTCAGAAGTTGATCAGGAGGATGGCAATACACAAGGAGAATGAAAACAACGTGCCTAGCTGAAAAGCATGAGTGAAAAGACCCTTTTACTTACCACATTAGACTTTTTATCAGCATTTGTCTGTTTAATCCAGCGAAGTTGAGTTATGGGCAATACGGTTGAAATAGCATTGGAAAGTGACAGCTTGTTGTTATTGCAAGTGGCTCCTTGAAGTTTCAGTCCTACAGAGGAAGTAGGAGAATGCTATTTGAAATGGCACAGAAATACACTAAAACTCTGCAATGTTCAAATTTACCATTTCATCTATGAGAGTGTGTGATTAATATATAGGTTACATATTCATTTCAACGAACAGGAGGAACTAATCCATCATCACAGAATGACATCAGAAGCATTTCATCAGAACATTTTACGACAGCAATTTTCAGTTCAGTTTCACCTTGTCCAATTTAAAGCGGTTGAAATGTATTGACTGAAAGGGTGTGCAATAGCTTTCATATATTTATTCAGTTCCTCCAATGAGTTCAATGCACACTGTTCATTATCTTCAGATTTTACATTAACAACCATCTTGTAAGATACTTTATACCAAGAGATGGCGACTAACCCAGACACCCAGTGAGTTTCACTGTTAATTTGGTTCTCCATCGCTCTCAGGCTGCTACTTTGATTACAGGTAGTCCTTAACTTACAACAGTTCAGTAAGTGACCATTCAAACTTACAGCGGTACTAACAATATCTGACTTATAACTGTTTTCACACTTACAACCATTGCAGCATCCCCATGGCCATGTGAACAAAATTTGGATGCTTGGCAACTGGTTCATATTTATGACGGTTGCAGTGTCCCGAGGTCGTGTGATCACCTATTGCGATCTTCTGACAAGCACAAAGTCAGTGGGGAAGCTAGATTCACGTAACAAGTGTGTTACTAATGAGTGAGTCACTTAACAGCTGTGGCAAGGTAGGTTGTAAAATGGGGCAAAATTCACTGAACAAATGTTTCAGTTAGCAACAGAAACTTTAGTCTCAATTGTGACCATAAGTTGAGGACTACCTGCATTAGGATACACACATTCTCAAATTCTCAGCTTGTAATTGTCCGAATATCTTATGGTAGTTGATCTTTAAAAAAACAACTGTAATAGTGAAATATAAACAAAAAGAAATATAGAACAAAAGAACGGCTACCAAATATATATTTAAGAGCATTATTAAGACTTTCTGGCCCTTCTCTCTCATATGTATCTCCAATTGATGGGCAAAGTTGTACTTTACATAAAATGATAAATATCATTGCTGGTTTCTGTTTAAGTCCTAGAAACCATATTCCAAATGTCTAATTTTTGTCTTGTTCCATAATGTGTTTTATATAAGGGAGCCATTGCTATCTAAATTTGGCTATTATGGATATAATCAGTTTAGCCATGGTAGCATATTCTCCAATTTCCAGATCAAATATTCTCTGCGAGGTTTTCCAGTGTTGTGCCAACTTTCTTCTTGAACCTGTCAACATATATTTTAGTAAATTGCGATATTTTAAAATTTTGCTTTCTGAAATTATATCTACTAAAAACATCCGTGGTTGGCAGATAATTTTCCTTTATTTATTTGGACGCCCATTTTTATTATTTTTACAAATAACTTAAAGCAGTGAGGCTATCCAACACACCTTCTTCCTTCATTTGCCCCCCAAAACAACTCTGTAACTGAGTGACTGGCCCAAGGTCACCCGGCTGGCTTTCCTGGCTAAGGCAGAACTAGAACTCACAGGCTCGCCTTTTAGCCTGGTGCCTTAGTTTGGACCATTTGCTTAGGAAGCTTCTAAAGAGAAAATGATTTCTTAGCAGCCACTTGGGATTGAGGCTGTTTTTCTCTTTCAATATTCCTTGAAACCAGTTCAGCAATGTAAGGCACATACAGCTTAACAAGAGAAAGTTAACAGGTTTGTTTTCTCCTAACTGGAGAAATGAACAGGGCAACTAACCAGTTACTCCAAAACTGCAGGCATCCAATACTGCATTCTGAGTGGTGGTTACATTGACTTCCAGGCAGAGTTCTTCCAGGGACCAGCTGTTAGCTTGAGCTACATATTGCCTTGTAGCGGTAATGTAGGCCTCGGGTACAAACAGGCCTCCCAGGCAGACATGGATGTTCTGTGGAACAAAAGTGTAAGTAAGTTAACGTGATGGATGTCGCATGAAATCAATACTGATAGGCAATTTTAATGAGAAACTGAAATTTTCTCACATTTTTTATACACCCCAATTTCCTTCTTTTTTGGATTTAATTTCTTTAGAGCACTTGCCAAATTTTATTATGCCCTTCATAGGAATCTTAGGCCAGACTCAAAATTTGCTGGGATTTTCTTTAATGTTCCATTAAACTAACTGGTTAGTTAGCCTTCTCTGCCGTTGCGCCCCCCCCCCCCACATGGAACATCTTCCCCCAGAAGTGAGGTGCCAACTCAAAGAGAGGCATGCAATCCTGGAGGTGCTTAGTGCCCTGAAGACACTCCTGCTACCTTAAAATTTTTAACTTATCTTTTTTCTTGGCTCCCAGGTTACTGAATTTGGTATGTATTTATGGGTTTACATAGTTTTTATACTTTTACCTGTGAACCACTCAAGAGTTACTTAGTGAGATGAGTGGTATCTAAATTTGATAAATATAAACAGTTTAAGCAGCACAATTTGTAAAAACAGTGTTTTGACAATCGTTTTAGGATTGAAAAAAATGAAGTGGTTTTGGGTGCACATGCAATTGATGGGCTGTTCTTCCCAACTCAAGGGCATTTTGTTTAAGTTCGACTGCTTGCCCTGTTCCTCTAGGATATATGCATTTCAGAAACTGAAGCTGAAATTGGGAGATCTGTTGTCATAGTGTTTTATAGTAGCACATTTTAAAGGATTCTTACAATTTTTATTTCCTGTCTTTCATTCAAGCTTTCTATTAAGGACTAAATGTACCTGCTGTTCCAGTAGTAAAACTAATATGTTCCATCCCTTTGTAGCATTTTGGGATGAATAGTACTGTGCTTAACAGAAAATCAATTCCAATCTACCTTTAGTTCCTTTGCACCACCTGAAGCCGCAGCCTGGGAGATATTCTGCAGCTGTTTAATTCGCTCACTGAAGTCAGACACCCACTGTATGACGGTCATGCCAGCAGGCACTGTATAGTGAGACCAGCTATGAGGCAATATACCTAAAAGAAAAAATATATATAGTGTGTTTTTTGTAAACAGAAAGGCCAGAATTTCAAATTCAGAGGCAGCCACCCTACAACTTGTATTCAGCTCTTCTTTCGACTTAACTTTAAAGATCCAACTGAAACTCTAGTAAGTGCTGATATTGTTGTTTGTAGGGAGAATTGTAAGAAATATTGGATTATAAAAATAATTTTGCCCGAAGAGAAAATCACCTTACGGGTTAATTCTGCTGGAAAAATATTTGCTAAAAATCAGAACAATGGATTCCATACCATTGCTGTTTTTAAAGTTTCACAATTATTAGACATCTTAGAATAATTAACAGTGGCATATAAACCAGTAACTAAGTTTTATAATGAGCTTGTGGAATGTGATATTATTTACATAATGTTAATAGGATAATGATCTACTGTAAAGTAAAAGTTGTTTTCAAAATGTGGAATTAATTTCTTTGAAGAGAGTTGGTTACAAATGTTATGCTGTAAGCATTTATCTGTTTGGACTTGTTCTATTATTGCCACATTTTTGGGTGAAAATCATTGGATTACTAGCATAGAGTGAGAATGCATATATTCTCAACTATATCCCTGTATTTGGAAGCTATTAAAGTTTGGGGTAATGGTCAAAAACCATCACTATGCAAGATGGAAAAGATGAACATACAGTGGATGCCAACATGTTATTTGTAAAGATGTAATAAAATGTAATGTTGATAAAGAAGGAAGACTTTTGAACAATTTGGTCCCCTTTGTTGCAATTGTATAATTTTCAAGCCTTTTTCCTGTCTTTTTTTTAAATTATCACATCACAATATATAAATATAATCTTGTTGATTAGTTTCATAATTAAAAAAAAAACCAAGAATTTGGGTTAATCTACCCTTCCATGTAAAACAAGCTTTTATAGACCTTTCGTAACTAGCAGGACTCTAATTTTTTAATGTAAAAGATTTGGAAAAGCCTACCTTTTACCAATTCATTAATAAGCATCCGAAGATAATTGGTCTGTTTCTTCTTTCCTTCACACACTTGCACTACATCTGTAAGATCTTGGCGAACATCCTGAAGGAGTTTTGCTCCCATTTTCACTTCTCTTTCGAAGAATCTGAATAACGGATCCTTGGTTTCAGGAAGAAAAATGAAGATTTTTTTATATCCATCTATACATCCATCTATACATCCATCTATACATCCATCCATCCATCCATCTTTCCGTCTGTCTGTCTGTCTATCTATCATTACTTTAGCTTTGATAATAAGACTCATGTACATTTAATTCTTTGGGACTGAATCTTTGGCTTTTGGAAATGTGTACCTTATCTGTTCTGGAAAATGCAACATTTTCTACTAATCAAAGGATGAAGCAATGTTTTTTTATACATTTTATGATATTTAGGAGCTGTGGTGGCTCAAGTGGTTAGAACGCAGTACTGCAGATCAGCATTTTGGCTGATCAAATCCCACCAGCTCCAAGGTTGACTCAGCCTTCCATCCTTCTGAGGTCGGTAAAATGAGAACCCAGATTGTTGGGGGCAAATATGCTGATTCTGTAAACCGCTTAGAGAGGGTTGCAAGCCCTGACAGGCAGTATATAAATACAGTGCTATTGCTATATTTTAAAATAATATTTGTATCTGGTTATAATTCAGGATTATATGATAGTTTTGTAAACCAATGTCTGTAGGTATAATATATAAGGTAATTTTTTTGGTTGTTCTTTTTTTTCTTTTTTGTTGTTTTTAAGCGTTTTTATTTTCATGGACTGTTTAGTTTAATTTTTTTATTGTTGTGTGGTTTAGATTTTTCTTTTAACATAATTTGAAAAGATGATTTTACATTACTGAGAGAAGCCTGGCAAATGTATTGAGATGTATCTGTTTCTTAAATGTAAGACTGTTTTGGAGGATAATTTTAACAGTTCCGTCTTTTAAAAAACATGGCACTATTATCTCTGACTCCTCTGCTTTCTTGTAATATAAAAGAGGGTATCTGTAAATAAATAACTCTTCTAATTTGTTTAAATAAGTGGAAATGTGCAAATTAAAGCTTTCCTGTATAGAAATCACCCTGCGTTTCTGTATATTGCTTCTTTTAGAATACAGATGTGCAAAAAAAATTGTTCTTGAAAGGCTCAAGTTTAAATAGTCCATTTCATCCTGAAAAAAGCAGTTTTGTCTTCCAAATGGTATGTTTTATGAAGTTCTATTCTTAAAATGAAACATTCGTACAATCCTCCAAAGAATAATGTTGCAATAAAATAAATAATGAGCTCTTACCTTAATGTTGTCCACAGTTCGTTTTAGATGATTCAGAGTTTGTGGGATGAGATGGAGCCAGTTGGAAGCCGTAGTGTGCAGCGTTCGCATCCAGGAAGGCCGACCGTCCGATGTAGAATCCGTTCGTGCTTTCTTCTCTGTCTCTGCATAGGCTAAATCATCTTCATCCTCCAACATCTGCATTTTCAGCATTTTACTGATCATATCAATCCCTGAAAGGAAGAAGACAAAGTACTACTGCCACTTTGTCACAGTGAAATGCTTCAAAATTTTAGAGAGATATTTAACATATGTTTAACTTATTATGTCTTAATTAAGTATTACTACTTTGGTTTAATTAATGCATAATTCAGTTTTTTAAAATACAAACTGCAAAACTCTTCAGTCTCACCATATATTGTTCGTATTTGGCCTTGCATTTTCTAATGAGGTTTGCAGATTTAAACTTTTAACAGGTTGAATATGTTATTATCTTGATTTTCATAATTCATTCCATTTGACTAGCCATTTTATGTGCAAATTTTCAATAAACACACCTCATTGAAGCGGCTTACAAATGTACACCATTATTAGTGATTGTTTAAAAAATACCAGGATGCTTCTTTTTCCATTATTCCAATATGCAGAAAATTGTTTTATATATGTAAGCCTTATCGCTTACAAAGATGAAGCAAGATGTTTACCTTGTGTGGTGAGAAGAACTTTCTCAGCATTATTTGGTAATCCAAGCCAGGAGGGAGTTTGTGTATCTGGCAGCAATTCAACCCACTGTACAAATTCTTCACGTCTGTCAAATCAACAATGCCAGATGGTGACCAAGATATTCATAACTACAAGGAATACATGTGATAACTACACTTAGTTTTAGAAAGAAAATGTTAATACCGGATTCCATCTGGCATCTGAATAGCTTTATGTCCATCAACTTTGGAAGCCAATTTGAATTCACTATCAAAGCTTAGTGTGGTGAAGAGTCGCTCCAGGAAAGTGTTCAATAACCGCTGGTCAAATTCGTTATCAATGCGGCCACCATAAATTGACTGAGCCATCAGTGTCTTCAGGGCAGACCATGGAATCTTGTCAGGTGAGATGTTCTGACGACCCTGATATTGGAGACATCTTTGTGGTAAAAGGAACAGCTAACACATTATAAAGTCTACAAGGACAATGGTATTAACAAGAGCTAGTTTAACAAAACACTGCTGACCCATGACCAGAAGATTTTGTCTTCTGAAATAAGGGATGGTGTCAGCATCTGAAGAGCATCTAGATGTTAATGACATTTGGGCTGCCTTAGCTTGGTTGTGGTAATTAATTGTTTTTACTGGTTTGCTGTTATTTTGCTTGACCTTTAAGTACCTTCCTGCCAAAATGGGAGCCTATATATGAATTATATAAACAAAAGCCCTGGCTATCCGTTTCAATCAAATCCAATGGATATGGGTGATGTTAAGTCCAATATAGGAGTGATATATACTTCCTTCTACTGCTTGAACGAAAGGTAAGATATAATCAAAACTGTTCATATCATTTGGCTAACTTATAATTATTGGATTTGTCCTTTTTAAGAAGTAGAATTTTTCTTATTCATTTCACACAAAGGAATAAGATGGGAATTCACTTACCTTTGCTGTATCATCAAGCCACGTATCTACCGTATCACAGGCAGATCTTAAATCAGATTCTCCAAATTCGTATTTTTTTGACCAGCCAAGAGGAGCATATCGCAGACGCTCTTGAATAATAGCATGGAACCATGCAAGAAGGAAATAGAGACGGGCACGCTCGTTTGGTGACTAGAGAGGAGAAAAACCAATGGGTTTTTATTTTGAGTTCAATGGAAAATAAGAGCAACCCATTTAACAGAAAACAGTAAGACTTTGTTTGAGATTGAATATTCAAATTTTGCATCTTTTATTTCAGATGAATCATCCCTTTTCCTTACTTGCTGTATTTTATTTTAAGGTACTTGATATAATGTATAAACCCATTTAGATGAAGAAAGGGCTTTTAGAAGAGGATAATAACACAAAAGTAAAATCATGTATTACATAAACAAATACTTTACTTTTGTTATTTCTCCAAGCTTAAAACAGCCCAATCTTTACTGGTTAGAATATAAAATGGGTGGGACATTTGTATCTATGAAGCAAATGGAAATTGTTGCAAGATCAGCAACAGTGACTCTGAGTAAAGCTTCTTAATTGATTCATTCACTAGCACTTTTTAGTAAAACCATATTTATTATTGAAATTTTGAGTACTGTAATTATTTTAAAAACTTACCTTGCACATTCTAGACACAGGGATGCTGCTGAAGGTTCTCAGCATATTGGCCTTTACACCAGGTGGTGGTTCAAAGACAAAAATTCTTCCAGCACGTAACAGGTTTACTGGCACCTGAGCACAAAATGCATTATCCAAATGTACAGTGAGAAATGTATTGATCAAATTTATATATTCACCAATGTCATGAGTAATCACCATGGAGCACTTGCAATAGTCCTTGATTGAGGAAATGCTCTTTGCTCCCAAACTTGTACTTCTGGAGAAACTAAAACGATTCCGCTGTGCTGAACTTTTAATTTACAGTGGAACCTCGGTTCGCAAATGCCTCCGTTCGCGACCAAATCGGTTCACGACCGAAAATGCCAGCCGAGTTTTGATTCGGTTCACGACAAAACCTTGGTTGGCAAAACAACAAAAACAGCACGAAAAGATTCCTTTCCGTGCCGATTTCCCCGTCTGCGCATGCGCAGTAGTGTCGCATCAGAATGCGACCGATTTGGAACGCGACTGCAGTCTGGGAACGCATTGCGGTTGCGTTCCGAGGTTCCACTGTATTACCTCAGCATGGAGTAACTTTTAAATTACAACTAACAGAAATAAAAATCACACAACTTGATGAAAGATCAAGATCTAATATGAATCAGACACGAAAAACATCTAAAGAAGTGAATGAAATATTTTGGGGCTGGTTCCATATGAAAATCCCTTGACACTTGACTTTGCACACACAAAAAAGTACTAATTTCTCTCGTTTAATAAAGATAAAATGAATTATGCACAACAAGATAGAAACCTCACAAAATGAGGATAAAATGCCTCTTTTACAATAGCAGAATTTAGAAAGAAATGTGATGGTGATTTTTTTTTACTCTGATTGCTTACTTTTGGATTTATCTCCATTGTAAGGAACAATCTAAAGCATGCATGAGGCTGAAGGGAATGCAGCTTCTTTTCCAGTTGCATCAGCCATCCAGGTGCCAAGTGGACATTCTTCAACATGACCCACCTGAAATATATATTTAAAAAAAACAACCCAAAGAGATTAATGCTTTAGAAGTCTCTATCACACAGACCCAAAATCGATCCAATGCAAACCATACCATTAAGAAGAACCCACCTGCCTGACTTCACCGCTGTATTGATTGCTTTATCAGCTTGGTTAAATCCTTCAGCAGAACCTAAAAGGACAACATTACCATGTTTAGAAATGTGTGCCGGCCTTCCGCAGCATTTGATATGACAAAATATATGAAAATGTTACCAATAGCAATAGAGGTGATCTGCGTATTTTGCTCTGCAGCCAGGTCTTCAACATGTCCACTAGCATCATAGCCAGGTACAGAGCACATCAAGACGGGTGTGTTAGGCTTCACCTAAAATCCAGGAATAAGAAAAAAAAAAAAGGAAAATCAGGTATGTTTGCTTCGCAGAAAGAGGCAGTTCTGGTTCAAGGTTTGCTAAGGTGTTTGCAGTTTTCCCAGGACTGAAAAAATCTCAACTCTGAAATGTCAAAAGTGCCAGAAAAAGACCACAATTTCAATTTCAGAAAGCTAAAACCATTTTAGGTAGATGGAATGAATTAAATCCTCTGGAACCCGGGCACTTTTTAATACTTCTCTTATGCTGTATCACTACAAAAAAGCCATTTAATAAATTTAAAAAAAAAATCAGCATTCAATGCAACATTCACTTTAATAGCAGACTTTAAAGCACCATCTGTGTCCTCTGTGATTCTGGGGACCAAGCCCGGAGCGGGGGGGGGGGGGCGTTGTAAATAAAATTTTTACTTTCCGCGGTATCTAAAAAGTGTGCCCGGTCC